>VOMN01028402.1:0-16317 GCA_014899125.1 Orchestia grillus | reverse complement strand
CCAAAAAGATTCTTAGGGAAAGTTAAAAAAATTGAGCTCCGTACGAACACTTCTCTCTCTTACTCATTTGATGTGCTGCCGTGTTCACAATTTAGAAGGTATCCTCATTAAAAAAAAATATGCTCAAAATGTAAACGTATCACACAGTTATTCAAGAAAAGGCCTAGCACTAATAGTTTGTAAAATACACTAATTTAAAATGGGTTTCTTTTTTTTGGGTCACCCTGTACAGAGCTAAGTTACGTCACCGACAAAAAATATGTTTGCAAGTATAAAAAACAGAAAAATGAAGAAAACAATACTTCTACGACTCAGTGCTAATACCGGCAGCGCGGTAGAAATGAATTATAATTACAACCTACTATATACAAGTAGAGTAACGTAGGGCATACCGCAAGACCCATTCAGTGTCATGCAAATAACCTCAGAGGGTCAGAAACACCTCGGCCGAGTATCATTTTTGCTTTGGCTGGATCATTGTGGCGGGCACTGTCTCTCTTGTAATGCAAATTGGACAAGTTGGATGATAAGCCCTGCCCCCTCGCCTTTTTTAAGTGTATGTTTCTGAATAAAGGGCTCCGAGTCCCTCTAATGGCCCAGCCAAGCAATCAATACAGGAGCAAAGCGCTCGCACTAATTTAATTTAGTACCGCGACAAACATTGACCTGGTCGCGAGTCGTGTTGCCCTGTGGATGTTTTCTCTGGCAATAAATAAATAACTGCTCATGGTGCGATAGCAGCCACTGCAGTAGTGTAAATATGCTGCGCAGAGCCATTGATTATTCGGTGAACACACACCGTTTTCGCCGAGCGTTCATGAACAGGTGCTTAATTCACGCTACGCCCATTATTATTACTGCAAAACTGAGTATCAAATGTGCACTTGTGTCACGATTCAGGGAATAGATTGTTGTCAAATGAAACGCCGAGAAAATATTGCTGCTGAGTACCAAACGTTAAACAATTAAGTATTACTCTGGCTTACGGAGACCTCGTAAGCTGCTGTCGAAGCGTAATAAACCTAATGCTTGAAAGTCCTCTCGCTTGTTCTGCAGCCCACTTTTTTCTCCTTTGTTCTTCAAATCTTTCATCTAATTTCGTCATAAAGCGGCGTTTTACTGGTCACCCAAAGTTCTCCTGTTCTTAATGTTTTCTGCGTAGTCAACTTGTACTTGTTTGTCAGAGTCCGTGCATACATCTATTTTAGGATTTTATTCCTGTCATAAAGTTAAAGAAAGCAGTACACTTTTTCCAAGGGCTCAGTTATCTGCTGCAGTGCTTTCTTAACTTACGTCGAGTTCAAGAAGTCAGAGAACAAAAACTTTCGTTCAGATCAGAGGAGTTAAGTAGAGGCAACGCGAGTGCAACTGTGGTTACCATTTCTGCTTTTTAACGGCCCAAGAAGGTGAAGCAACTTTTATGTGGCCATACTAACAATATTATGGGGTAGTCATGTGGGCAACTTTAAATTACACCAGCATCTGAACTGAAGGATGAAAATAACTTGGTCTTAATGAAATTGTGATGCTATTACGCGAGCAACAACAAATTCGAAGCGAAACTGAGGACGTTTTCATTCTGGCGAAAATATTCTCTAAAGGAAGATGCTCTTCTACACATGAGTATAGCAATTAAAAGCAAATGAGGCACGTTACTGCATATAATAGGTTATTTAAACGGCTGTGTTAGAACAATGACAAAGCTAGAATCCTGAATTGAAGTATTGTTTCCGTTGTTGCTCAAGAATATCTAAATGAAACATATACACCTTACCTAACCTTCAGCTTCCACGGAATTCATGCTCAAAACTTCTTACGGGCTTAGAACTCATAAAATTAACCAAGCCATGCAGCCGAGTCCACATCCTTTAACTAATCCTCAAAGTCTGGAAACAAATAGCCAACAGGATGAGTGCCCTAGCAAACACCTCCAGTACATATTATGAAACCAAAATGTTCTTGCAAGATTGGAGCCAGTCAATCATGAGTGTTATCGTAAAATTTTGATGTTTCACAAACTACTTTGATGTTTGAAAAATCGAAAATATTTGCAGAGGTTCTATGTACTTCGATTTTAAAATGTTCTATGAAGCTCCAGGGAAAAGGTGAATTGCGATGTCAAGTCCACGGTTTAAAGGAAATAATTTTTTAAGGCGATATGAAAATATCACTAAATGCATCCCATTTGCATTGCTCATGTTCTGTCACCGTGTCTAATTTCTACTGAAACTTTTTCTGTTGCGGCCAAAATGATTGAGACTTGAAATAATTTTCTAAATTTCACTTCAGATTAGACACCGCCTAAATTTCAATGTTCTATGAGTTCAATTCACCGCCTGAATTTCAATGTTCTCTCCTAAGAAAGTGTTTAAGGTGCCAAAAGATTGTAAAAATAATTCAGCATCAAGAAGCAATGTTTCCAGAATTTTATAACAAGTAAAATGTACTGGTTATTCTGATATGAAAACGTTATCTGGACGTTCAAAGACATCCAATCATCGCCTAGATCGAAATTTAGTTAAGTCTCAGCTGATGTATCGCGCAACCACAAGTCCTGAGCTTGCCGCAGAATGGAAGAAGCTGGAGTGATCGCCTCATCTCGCACGGTGCGAGATAGACTTTTAGAAGAGGGCCTCAAGTCTTGGAGAGCTTCAAGGAAGCTTCATCAGGCCAAAAAGAATATTCGGGCAGTTGTGTGTTAGCAAGAAATGTAAAAAATGGTTGGGACTGGATTCGCGTAATTATTGCTGAAGAGGTTCCCTTTCACACATTCGGAGAATCAAGAAAATTTCTCACTCGAAGAAGGAGGGAGACGGTATCACGAAGCCTGTGTCATTCCCTCAGAGAATCTTCCACACTCACTTCATGTTCGGGGTTCCTTATCATCTGTAGGAACAGGTGCACAGACATTTGAAAAAAATGGTACCTTCCAGTGAGCCCAAAATAATACCAGTCTGCGCTGCATGACCTTCTTGTTCCAACAGCTCGAGACCAATTTGACGGTAATGGCGAACAACCGATTCCATTTATCAATCGCTGCCTATTTGTACTCCACCCTTCTTCACTCAATACCACGAAAGAATCAAACCACGTATAGCTTCAACAAAGCCTGAATAATTTGTATAGGCAGAAAATTATACACAGGGCATTCTACGTGAATGTGAAAAAAAGGACAATATTTGATTTCATGTATATGATTCCTACGAAAAAATGTGAATTTCAGAATTCTTTATGCTACATGTTTTTGAGTCATAATTCTCAATTGAGTATTCAAATTAAACAAGTGTTACTATTTTTCAAGCCCCTAACGTTCCATATGAGTCCCAATTTAACTTTCACCTTGAATATGCAAATGAATAGAAAAATAAGAATGTTTTTCTGTATGTTTCGATGGAATTACATTTTTCTGTACTCAATTACTGAGAACAATAACGTATAATCAAATAATAAAACCAATGAGACATCTAATGTCCATGGTGTAGTGGTGAACGTGATGGCCACAGCCGAATGGACAACGGTTCGAGCCTCGGCTCAGGTGGGTGGGGCTTTTCACGTGACCACAGAGTACTTCCCTTGGAAAAGGAAGTTTAAACCACACATTCCTCACATCCCCACCACACCAGTAGTTGTAAGGCATTTAAAACTCAACGGTAAAACGTGTTGGAATAAATAAAGGTTCTTTTTTTTAATGCTCCATGGCGCAATGGTGCTATGTGGACTTCATGGACTACTGGTTAGCGTGATAGCCTAGCAGCTGCGAAGTGAGGGTTCGTCTCCCAGCTCAAGCACTGATTTTCACGTAACCTCGGAGTACTTCCCTTGGAAAAAAACGTTTAAACAACACATTTCTCACATCCCTCACGCGTCAGTAGTTGAAAGGCATTGAAGACCTAACGGTAAAACGCGTTGGAATTAATAAAGGTAATGCAAGCTATACGCAAACATGGTTTCCTCCAATCTTCAATACCCTAATGAGACGTCTGTCACCTGCTGGTGTCCATTGTGCTATTTCAGGTAGTTTAATTGATTGACAAGCACTTTCAATTACTAATCAAAGAACGTATAAACTTGAGTATCGCTTACCATCAGCAAAAATCCTGCATTTGACAATGGATTATAACTTTTCTATGAAGTTCAAATCGGGACTGTTTGCAGGCCACTCCGTTAAATCGTACCCTTCAAATTCTTGCTCTAATAGCCATTTGGTTGTGTTCTTTGATCTGCGTGTCAGGTGCATTATCCTGTTGAAATAACAAAGACCATCGTTTCCTAATTTGATCACCAAATTTTGGTTGATCATCAAACACGGAAAGAAAGGCTTATAATGTGAATTTGAAATCCAGCATAATCATTTTTGTAGTTTGTAGGTACTAATCAACTCATCTCCTTGGATACTTTCCCAAAACATGACTTCTCCACCGACGTATTGTCGGCAGATGTACACTCGACCACACAACAGCCGGCCAGATGACCACCCATCGGGTCCATCGAGCGCTACACGGAGCTCATCAGCGAAAATAACATTGCTGAAATAGATATTCGTGTCAATTTGTTCCCATTCAACCTATTTGGTTAGGTTGGCTTTCGCTCAAAGGGGACCTTGTTATGGGGCTCCTCATTTGACAAGAGTGTTGAGGATCCCACAACCGGTGGTTTTACCTACTTTTGTGCACCAGCCGCCTCAAAAATGTTCTTGCTAGTAGAATGAGGAGTCTTGGAACTTTCTAACTATATTTTACGAATATCCGTTGCAGATATTTTTCGAAAAAGCGCTCTTTCTGTTATCTTCTGCATGTACGACAAGAAAACGCAGAAGGTTTGATAGTACTGTGTTCTCGACGTGAATTTTTTAACAGTTTCAGTGTTGACGCACCAGTCGCAAGCATGTGGGCAATTTTAACACAATCTTCTACAGTAAAACCTATTTCTTACCCATTGTTAGGACACTTAGTCATTTGACATAATCCGACGATCAGTTGAAGCCCTAAAATTTCACAAACTTAAAAAATGAAAATTAAAATTATTTCACTAAACACACAATATCGTAGGAATGCATTATTCTGTTTATGGTTCAAATGTTATAATAAAATATCGTAGGAAACCTGAAACTGAAAACTTAATATTCCATTTAAACAAACATTTTTGCATAATCCAGTCTCACACACTGTTCAAGTCTGAATCATAACCGTGCGTTGATGAAATCGAATCTTTCAAATAAATACAGATATTTTATCGTCAGGTACTTTGCTTGACCTATAGAGTGCTTAACTAAAATAATATATTGCTCAAGTGTGTCTTTAACGTACGGATTATTTTTTTAAATGATAGTAAATCATTATTTAAATCCATCAATTTGACTTCACATTTACCCTCCATCCTCCAAGCGACGCCAAATTCGGGATATTTACCGACAGTGAACGATTTTTATTTCTCCGTACGACTTTTAATTTGATTGCAGAAAGTGTAGTTAAATCTTGCATGAACAGATTGAAAGTCCTTGAGTGGTCTACGTCTTACAAAGTGCACGAAGTGGACTACTTACCAGGTGACTTTCTTATGTGCATGTAGAAAATATTACATCTAAGCGAAGAAGTCAGTTTAGCAACATTCAATTTCAACCCCGTCTACAAATGCCAACTCTATCGACCGCGCTGTAACCTTTGGCCTCGGCTTAGATGTGTAAACCAAATCACATTTCCGAAGACTTCATACTTGCAGAAGAAACATACCAATAATGAGCGGGCTAATCGATCACTATGTAATATCTGCTTTCGTTTAAAATTTCTAGAAACTAACGTACAAGACAAAATGCAATTGTACATAGCTAACTGTTCAAAAGAGGCACTGTATAGCTTGGCTTCCCTATGTGATACTTCGCTCTTAAGTTTCTTAATTCAAATTTATGAGCCATTACCACAAGCGCAAAGTGTTTGGTCAGAATTTGAAGAATTTTTTCTTTTTGTGGGACTGAAACTGCATAGTTGTTACATGATATGAAGTCCTGGTAAATTTCTCCCAGCGTGCGGTGTTTCTCGCTTGAGCTCGAATGAACTTACTATAAGCAAAGAAGTTGAAACTTTGCGACTTGAATATTGCTCATTGTATCGACTTGGTCCGGCTGAATTAATCGCTTCTGCATAGGCAAGGAAATGTGACACTGCATTGCTTTCAAAAGTGGCTCCTCGCAGAGTAATTCCAGACTCTGGAGGCGGGAAATATTCCCAATAAAAGGCCAGTTTAACTTTGCTGCGCTCGCCCACTTAATCGGCTTGAGCTGCTTTGTCATGGGCAGGCTGAGCTCCAGCTCTAAAAATGATACCACTGCAGCCAAAGCTAGAATTGTGGGCAGGAAGGTTCCCTAGTTTATTTTGGTTACAAGCGAAGCAGGATGCTTAAAAAAATTGAATAGTTAGTTTAAAAAACGAATACGAAAGATACGTTTGAAACAAATCAGCATTAATGAATCAATAGGTTAACAACTATTCTCTCCAATTGTGTTGTGTAATTCATATTTTATGTCACTTCACTCTGGCAAATTCAAATGAAAAAGAAAATTTCCCCTGAAAATTAAACAATGCGGATAAAAATACAAACGGAAGCGACTGTTATCGAGCTGAACTCTTTTGTCAATGTTTATCATGTTATTCGTGCAACGTACTAGTATTGTCACCAGATCTGTTTCCCTTTAGTCGTCAGGTCCCTTCGCGGAATAAGTATCGCTGAAATGATATGAAATTAGGAACTGACAAGCGGCACTAGACCAATAGAAATTTTACCCCAATTTGGCCTTAATTCGTGTGTTCTAGCTTGTTTTATAGCCCAAATCATGTTCTTGAAGATATAAAGTATGCACACTGTGCTCTTAATTAGGGTATATCATGATTAGCGAACTATTCGAGATTAGATGAAGTTCAGGTAGTTATTGGAGAGGCCGACTTGGGTTAAAACGCTCCATGGCTGATGCCGTCTTTATACTCGTTGCTGTACTTCAATGCAACTCGTAAGTTTCCACTTGTAACTCGCTAACTTCAAGTCTGCATAAAGCCGAAGCCCAGTAGGGTTTCTCGATAAAAATTACTACAGTTGAAGAAAAACGACAGGTTCTCCATAAACAGAAAAAATATTATCTATGAATTCGGGGGATTAAACACTTTCATCCAAAATTTGCCCCAGATTTTGTTAAAAGTTTACAGCACAGTCCTCAAATAAGTTATTTTTACCCCGTTTTTTTCAAAAAGGGTAAGAGCTTAAAAGTCATCTTGCTGCCTCAGTGTCTTGTTGATATTTTTCAATTAACATTTGAACTTTTGGAACAACCGACACTGCTGGAATCCATCGTAAATGTCGGCTAACGATACCCTTCTTCAGCGTAATAGCATGAGTGTCATATTCACATTTACGGCCCGCTAAAATCATTCTACTTTTCAAAATTTGACAAAGCACTTCCCTATTTTACGTATATCGTTCAATGATCACATTTGCCCATTTCATGACAAGAAAGTTCCATTGATATATATAATGGAGCCTTAATCCTCATATGTACGATTTTCTGAAATACCCCACGATCGCGGGCTAGGCCATAAGTCAGGACCGGGATGAAATTTCCTGTACGGTCGCCCTAAAACGGGGAATATTCGATGGTTTCGAGTCTTACGTGCACATCAATGACGTGACTCCAAATATCAGAAATAATCTTGTTTGCATTTCAAAGCGTTCGTTCATGCATAGTGCTGATACAGTGCGAATAGAGTGAATTCAGTAGCATCTCTAGAAGTGATATCGCTGGTATAAATTTAAATAAATCTCAACTATGTTCTACGCCAAAAAACATTAATTCGCTCATCAGCAGTGTTCCTCAGTAGAAAAGTAAGAGAAATGATAAGGAATAGAAAGGAAGTCGAGGGAGGAGATGTACTGATGGACACTCACTAATCCTGGAATATTTCTACTCAGAATTGTTCCCTAAACAGTTTTTTTCGGAAACTATTTTCATGAACCTATGATTTCATAAAAACAAACAACGGTTGTTTTTAAAAGGTTCTTTCTGTCGAATCAGCAATCAGTTATTCAGCATAATTTGGAGTGACGTTTCATTCCAACACCGAGTTTTCACTGATGTCGGACTGGAGAATGTCATCTGGTATTGTGGTGGTGTTGCAGCACTGTGCCCTCATTTAGGAGGACTACAACGGAGCTTGCGAGCGTGTGCCTGATGACAAAGCCCACACGACTCGCAAAATGAACATTCTAATAGATGAGACTTAAGGATTCATTTGTGGTGCACGAAGAGCTCAACACATTAATAATAAATTATAAAAAGACGATGTAAAAAGGATCATTCAAAAGCAAAAATCAAATGCGTCAAAAATAATGTTTTTTTCTGTAGAGATGTGGCACGTGTGCGGAAAACTTCTCGACCAAGTCTGGAGGCAGCAATTAAGGGAGAAGATAATCGATCACCCGGGAGATTGGCGCCTGTCATTTGTCCGCATGCAGTCAGCTTGGAAGACCACTTTATTAGCCTCATATGATTTGACGAGTTAGTTGAAAGACTCTCATTTTGCTAGTATTACCAGAACAATGCTCATCATTCTTAAAGAGTGCGATGAACAATTTTTAAGAAATACGATTACCCGTAGAAATTGTACGGGAGATGAAAGAAGTGGCTGATTAATTTCGCTCAAAAGTCACTTGCACGCGTTAAGTCGTTATATGTTCAAGCCTCCTAAATCCTTTTCTCGTCAGTCGAACTACAGCAACTCAAAATTTCATATTCTATGACGTTTTGAAGATTTTCTTCAAATTGATCGAATTGACTGAGAAACGCAATCATAAGTTCTCCTAAGCATAAATGTAATCCTCCTGAGCATACACAAGGAAATTATGTTCGTGAGACGCCCAGTGCGTGCAGGGGCATTTGGGGACATAACTGTGTCGAAAAATTCGGTCAAAAATTAGGGAACAAGACTAAAGCGTGAAGCCTACTCCGTTCTTGAAATTTTAGCTCGAAGATCTGAAGTCGATAAATTCGACAAATTTCTCATACTTTTCGTTCGCAATATAATTAGACTCAGTTTATGCAATGAAAAATTTATGAATCATTGCTAAAATAGGCGAATGTATCAAAGTTCCTTCGTGCATGTTCTGAATTCTAAGTGTGTTAATATTAAGTTGGTATATATTACATCAAAAAAAATAAAGACGACTTTAGTCAGCTGCAACGATCTTTTAATTAATTTACATCGTAATACAACCGCTCTCCTTTAACTCATGCGAAGGAAAAAAGGAAATAGCCAATAAAAGGCTCGTAAGTCGTTGGTATTTTGCGCACTCCCAAAATTCAATGCAAATTTCAAGAGACATTTGAATTACATCAGTACGCTTATCATACGGCAATCGGTAAAACATCTCCTTTAACTATCCTTACATGCGTTCAAAGAGTCGAGAAAACCTCTTAATGCTGCCCAGTGTTCAATAATTTCAACCTTGACGTGAAGTTATTCATTTATCATCGATTACCATGGCCGGAGGTGTGGGGCCTGCGCATTACTCACGCTCTACATAATCTAAAGAGTCAGTAAACTTAAAAGATTATAGCGCTCAGACACTCGAACAAGCACCAAAGCAACTTACCCTTGAAAAAATGGACTAATTTAAAAATCCAATTGAAAGAGTGCAGCAATATTTTGTGCTCGGCGAGCTTGCAGATTTCGTGCACCGTTTGCCAGATAACTTCATTTTGACCTTGGAAAATGCCATGCTTTCAACTACAGTGTAACGATGTATGCGACCTGATATCGAACGCACTAACGTCGTTTGATATTTTATTCTGTTTTGTACCTGTTCGAGCCCACTGAGGGTCCATTTTAGCATCTTTTTTTGGTGTAAAGTCATCACCAACTGTCTGCTAAGTGACAAAACGTTTCTGCGCTGAAATTTCCCTACCAGATAAACAAGTAAAGTTATTTTAATAACTTTCAGAGGAACAGGAACGCATGACCGATTTATTGCATAACTGTGGAGGTCAAAAATGGTAAATGAAAAATCAAGCAAAGGTTGTTCTAACCAATGGATGATAACCTTTTAGAAAGTGTGTAAAAGTACGCCGTACTGTTTCGCATTTTATACATGAATACGAGAATAAAGAAATCAGTGGACCAAATTAGGTTATGTCGTCTGACGCTGAGTAACTTCTGGGGACAATAAGAGGAATCCAAGAGAAGATTAAGCTCGGTCAAATGCACTTGATTGGAACGAAATGTTCGTCCGCTTCCTTGATCGAATTTTTAGCTAGATCGATGGAGTTCGCTGCGACACCACAGAAGGGATTCTGTTCAATTCCAAACGCCTGAACACCCTTCAGCTGTGCAGGAAAAACAACAGTGCACAGTTGCAGTGGCCCATAAATCTCGCCAGAGCCACACTTCTCCGACACCTTGTCTCCAAACTGGTAAGAAAATTACACCTACGCCCCCTAGTGATTAACCGGAGGTGGTCGCCTCGTGCGTACTTTTTTAGCCGCACCCGCGTGCTTTTCTCTCTGCTTTTAGAAGTCGCCAGCGCGGTTTTGCGTCAACGACCTTGCGACGGGAGACGTGCCATTCTTTCTGCTCAGTGTTGCCAGTCTAGAGCACGTCGAGTCCGCCTCTGTTCTTTGTTGTATTCAAAATGTGGTTTCATGTCAATCTGCGGTCACAACACTTGCAGAAGTCACTTCTGGAAGTGTGCTGTGACCTGGTCTTTATGCTAAAACAGGCTGCTCATGGAAGAAATTATGCTGATGAAGAACTGCATTAATTCATCGGATCAAGTGATTCCGGGTGTCATATTTATTATGCTTCGCGGTCACGTTCCAATTGAAGTAAACTTTTGGGTTCAACCTTCAATTCATGAAATTCAAATAAAATAGGAAACAAATATTTCCAATTGAACTTGTAATGACTGATGTGATCCAGCCTTAATTGTGCTTCTAGTTTCGAGCACTTGAGTCAATTTAACTAGACTAGATTTTGAATGTAACTAGACAAAAAATAGTTTTGCTGTGAGTAATTCAGTGATTGGCTTCTGAGGTGACTTGTTCAAACGTTACCTCACCTGACGCGTTGAACTTCACCAACAGTGTGGTGAGTCACGTTTAGAGTGCAATTCTTTTAGCAAACTGTTATGTTGACGTGTGTGGAGTAAACCTGTTACACTCCTGTTTGTCATATGCATGTACATGCATGAGAAATATGTAGGATTCCACCCACGTTGAAATGTCGACATACATACAATTTTGAGCCCACTACTCAACTAGACCTCCACTCTGAGCCCACTACTCAACTAGGCCCCCACTCTGAGCCCACTACTCAACTAGGCCCCCACTCTGAGCCCACTACGCAGCTAAGCCCCCACTCTGAGCCCACTACTCGACTAGACCTTCGAACACAGCCGCAGATACACACAATGCACTGGTGGTGCTCGGAAAACTGATTGTAAGAGGAAGTTCACCAAGAAAAAAATTTCGTTCAATTGTTCATAGCAGAAACATATCGTAAAGAAAACAAAACCACCGAGCAACGGAATTTCGTACCGGTCTCAGAATGCATCAAATTTTAATGCTTCAATATTGGCAACTCAGAATATTCCGGTACTCAGGGAAGCTGGTTGAATTCTAAGACTGAGTGTTAAACAAGACATAAGATATGTATCTAATCTGGGTCCTGGGAAGCATGTACTCTAGAAAAATTAATGACGAAAATAAAATTCTATAGTGGAACCGTTAGTTGACAGAATTTACTGATCATGATAAGGGTATAAAAAAGTATCGTCTCATGCAGAGTAAAATGATACGTGGCTCTGTCTGAGTGCAGGCTTGGTACCGCTAGGCCTTGGTCGTTCTAAGGTGCATATTTATAGGCAAAATAAAGAGCAGATGGTTACGACTTGGAATTTTTATCTTTCCTAACATTGTTTTTCCCCAACTTTGAAAGTGAGGCTTGAGAAGCGCTTCAAACGTCGTGTATGAACTGTTAGAGGGTAAAATTTTTATAACAGATCGTAGCATAAAGGCTTCATAGCTGGAATGTGTCAAGCTTTCATATCTTGAAAAATTGAATTCACCAGTACTTTTTTCGGGGCCCCAAAAAATCGTTCAAGCGTCGGCCATCAAGCCAACTCATCAGTACAGAGAGCTGGTTTCATTTTACAAACCTTATTCAAGGTGTTACGTATTTACCTGGATCGAGTTTCAAGACAACGCTCGCAAAATACACTCATCCATTACCGTCCCACCGTACATACATTCCTATCGAGGGAACCGCACGCTTTTGCTAAAAAAGCAGAGCAGCTACAAATTAACGACTTGAGAAGCACCTCCTTTTATAGGCCGCTAATTCTTCTGCGAGCGCTTATGAAACTTTACTGCTGGGAGAACAACGCTTTTGCTGCATGACTTCATTTGCTGTTTACGGAGAATTTAATTTTCCCACATGGATACAGCTTTCCTGATCAGAAAACAGTTTATTGATCTACATCAGGGTACTTAATGGCTCTTCAAAATCCATACTTCAAATATTTTTAGTATCCTAGAGATATATTTTCTTTTGCGTTCTTTACTCATGAAAAACATTGATTGCTTTAATAATTACCTCCAAGTATTTTGGACTGCCAGCTCACGATGTTTACCACTGGGAATCTGCTTCATAAAATCTCATGAACAAAGATTACAAGTTATGTACGTTGAGAAATTACTGAGGCTTCGAATTGAACATTATTTTTCTGGTCATTACTGAGAATTACAAGTGGTAATTAATTACAAATGAATTTGATATAAAAAAAAAGATTCGGAAGTTCTACAGAAATTATATTATAATATACAATATCAGTTAAATGTCCTCCAAAATTGGTCAGAGCACAGTGTGCTCTTTCAACGGCGCTGTTCATCACAATACTTAACACCCCTGGTGTTACGCTGAATAATCACTATGTGATGCTTTATTTTAATTCCTGCATTATATGAGACGATTTAGTATAGAGTTTTAGCTTTCAAGTGCATCCGGAAAAAGAATTCAAGAGGACTTAAATCTGGAGATCGAGACTGCTACGGTATGTCACCAAAACGAAAAAATTATTTGTGGGAAGAAATGGCCTCTTACGTTCTCATTGGTTTTACATTTACTTTTTCAAGAAGAATACAGAGTACAACAAAAGTCTTGCAACAAATACTTTTTATCAGGAGTTCACAAACAATTGATTAAATATCATGAAATTTGCTAGAACAAGTTTCTAACAGTTCTAAGATCCCACTTGTAAGGTTTCATTCAATAAATATTCCCCTCCTTTTCACAATCTCCTTCAACCTCATTGGAGTTACCTCCACTGCTTCACACCCAACATCCATCGGTAATTTGACATATTCTCGCTGCAGTAATCGTTGTAATGCTTCCACTGTTGAATGAGGTTTTCTGCACTCATTTCTCTCCAAATAAACTGCACACTGAAGTTCTCTGGATTCAGATCAGGACTCTAAGGAAGCCATTCTTCCTTGGCTAAGAAGCTCGGAACATTTTCCCTGAGCTATACTTTTGCTAGTTTGGAAGTGTGAGCGGGTGCACTATTTCGTTGAAAAAGAAATTGACCTCATTGAAACATGTTTTTACTAAGATTCTTCACCACTGGCGCCAGAATATGCTCTACGTAAGTTTTAGTATTGATTTTCCCTTTCTGGGGCAGAAAAACCCGGGGAGCCCCTTCGCAGACACTCCTGCCCAAACCATGACAGGTGAAGGTTTTAGTTCGACAGACGTTCCTAATGTTCTCATGTAGTACCGAATCATTCCGAGTGAGAACTTTGTCATTTTTACTATTGGAAGCTCAATCAAATGGGGAATATTTTCTCGACAGTGAACACTACAGAATCTCGATCACGAGCTGGGAGCCGGAGTATGAACAAGCGTTTTCTTATGAATCTTTTTTGCCATGAGGTGTTTGTAGGGGAACGAATGTTTCGTAATTCCAGAGGGGAGAGTCTCAAGTGTCTTTTCAATATGCGACGAACAGGTCCTCTCGATACACCGAGCTCTGCAGCCATTTGCCTCATGGACCTCTGGGATTTCTTGCAACTCTCGAGGCAATCTTTTTCTTGATTTTCTGGATCGTTGCTGTCCTTTGACGGCCACTTTTGGTGCAGATTTTATGCTACCGGTCTTTTATGCAGGAGCTACACACGAAACTTCGCTTTTTAAAGAAACTCTTGTGGTTTTAAAGTTTCAGTTGTAAACTTTCCTGCCAGTGGAGCTGAACGATAGCAGACCGTTCACTTCGTATTGCCTTACTGAAATAGTTTGTCTGAATAGAGGACGAATTTTTAGAAGGATTCAAAGTCGATATTAAACACTATCAAATCTGAAAGTACTGCACGAGTAAGCTTACATTGCAGTACTTCACACAGTACAAAAACATTTGGCGCAGAACTTTTGTGTCGCCCCGTATGTACTAATTTTTGGGAGTACTGGTGCAGTAAAATACTTTCAAACCTTCTCTTCCATTTTAAATTAACTTGATCTTTTTGATATAAATTGGTTGATTGATAATTACTATAATTAAAAAAAAGGGACTTTACTTAATGCCCACCCTGTATTTATTAGAGTAGCGAAAGACCAGAATAGCATTTTAATTCCAGTCTCCCATGGTGTCTCGTTTCGTTTTAAAAGTTATAACAGGTTTATTTTTTTCCTATTCTTGATTACTCCCCTCGCTTCATGTTTGCGTATTTTTCCTCTGCTTAGTATTCTTCAGATGATTGTACCCATGATACTGCCGTGTATGTTCGACCATGTTTTTTCGGAGAGAAGTCGTTATTATTTGCCTGCTAACACTAAGTAATTATCCTTAAAAACGTACATAGAATTTTTATGGCAATTCATGGGAACAGTTAGGTTTTCCGGGTTTCTCAATTTTCCTGCCAAATTGCAATTAAATTTGTCGATTTATCATTTCCAGAAACCATGCTAAGTTAATCGCACTTTGCAAATTAGAAGTTATATAACTCACCTTTATATAAATCCTTACGAAACAAAAAATACTTCCCTTCGAACATTAATAAGACCCAAAGTATACGTCCCTGGACCTGAGAGCCTCATGAGCATTAGTCACAGCGAATCAGGTCAAAAACCCAAATTTGCTTCCTCCAAAGAGACGCCGATATCGAGACTTGAACGGCGGCACGAGTAGCATGTTTACGACAGACCACGCAGCGGTGTATCCGATGATGTATACGACCACCTCAACACACGCTGATCAACTGGCTTGATAGTTAACGTGATTACAAGGGTGTGCATTGATTATGCCTTCCAGTAAGCGAATTTGAATTTTTTCCGTAAACGAGAAAAATTACGGCATGATGGATAACTTTTTTAGCAAATTTTTTTGCCGCCTCGACTGCCAACCAGAATAAATTGCCACTAAGCGCATGAGAGCTGAACTAGCTTAAAGCATTCTCTGGCCAAAAAATCCGGCAGTATTTTTTATACTGGATGCCCAGGGTGATGGGCTTCATCCCGTGGGGAAGTTTATGGCACCCAGCAAAGGATGAATTATGAAGAAGG
This sequence comes from Orchestia grillus, assembly GCA_014899125.1. Taxonomy (NCBI): domain Eukaryota; kingdom Metazoa; phylum Arthropoda; class Malacostraca; order Amphipoda; family Talitridae; genus Orchestia; species Orchestia grillus. The sequence continues at coordinate 730 of VOMN01028402.1, read as the reverse complement.
TACGTAAAAGTTTTACTTACTGAAGAAAGAAATTGATGCAAAACTGCAGACAACTTTCTGGAAAGCAGAGTGAGCAGGAAACACTTGTAGAAAAAATAATTTCCTAGTTTCTTTCGTAATAAGTATAACATGTAAAGTATATATACGTCCCCAGTTTGGCTCGTAGGCTAACTGTCACTTTAACCAGCAGTTTACGAGAGCTAGGCCGAAAAGAGGGAAAGAGATGTACACTGTACAGTACAGATCCGCAGTATATGACATATCAGTCGGAAGGTACAGGTCAGCTCGTCCTCTGCTACATAGAGCGACTGCAGTCACGCCCAAATTCCAACGGCTGCAGACTCTCGACAAGAAAAAACAATGCAACCTCAAGCTTTTAAAAAACCGAGGCTTTCAAATCTAGAGGGAGCTACCGCGCTTGCCACGATAAATTATCGCGATAACTATGTACATCGGGTTACCTGTAATCCGATAAAAACCTGATCGATTTGTCGGTAGCGCAATACTTTTTGTTTCAAATTGGTGTTAACACTGGTATACCCCATTACTCTGGCATGGTGGTTTCGTCCGATTTCCAGTTAATGTTGGGGAGCTGAATCCAAATATGCTACTATAGCTTTTGTGCCACATATCAGGTTTTGATTTTCAAGATACGATATTAGGTATTTGTATATACATAGATAGATTGGTAAATAGATAGATAGATAGATAGATAGATAGATAGATAGAT
>VOMN01028399.1:0-17818 GCA_014899125.1 Orchestia grillus | reverse complement strand
CATGTGGTTTTTATTTCATCTTTCTACGTTAAATACTTTTCGAGTTGAAAGCGTTTACTTTTACCAACTTTTTTTGGGGTCACCCTGTATTATACTAGATAGATTATGTATATATGTAGAGATAGATGTGCTCAATATTTCATCTACGATTGAATGAAATTATAAACTGTTAATCTTGAGGAAGGAAGAAGAAAGCTATTAATTCCTAACTGTTTTATTTATTGGTCGTCAAAGAATTCAACTAAGATTGCATCTATAACACGGAGAAATTTCTTATATTTGAACTCGATATTGATGTGCCAATTCCAGAAATTGTGCCGTAAGCGATTCTTATTTCCTGTCGGTACCGATTCATATTTTTTGTCTCTGCAGATTCTTTATTATTTAGAATATTTATTGGTTTAACATGTATGGTAAGTCAATATTTATATATAAATAAGTGGTATTTAAAATTTCTTCAAATGAGGCTTCCATACCTGGAAAATGAAGTACTATCAAATGAGTTTGACATCAAGGCTGTGCAATAAGTGGGACGCTCTGTGGAGTGCGCATAGATAGGCAAATAATAAAGTATCTTACGTAAGAGATCACAATGAAGGGAGACACGTGAAGCATTCTCTATTGCATGGACGTGGCAGTGATTAGCCTGTGAAAATTATTTTAAATTAATTCTACAGCACCATGATGTGCGCACAGGATGATACGCATACTAACTCGCGCCTGCTCGTATATATCTTCTAAACTACACCCAACGAATGATTTTTTTTAGACTTATGCATTCGAATTTCTAAGTATGATCTTACTCTTCGAAAAACTAACAAATTCTTTAGCCATCCACGAAAATAAAATGAAACCAAGTCTAACAGAGTGAAAAAACTTGGGGTTGGGATGCCAGTCTCAACTTTGGTTTACGTAATGACTTTTGAAATGAAACCGCCATCTTTCACTCGCCCGTTTTTGAATTAATGAAATGTATTCAGGACCAGTTTGCTAGAAAATATCTCAATGCTATTAAAGGAATGAATCTTACTCATCTCAATCCATATAGATCTTAATTCATGCTTGTAAAACGTCCATAATGATTATACATAGAGAAAATAACATGGTCAACTGTAACTCTAACGCGTGATAGACTGATGACACCACCGTAACTGCCGACGCAGTGTTGTCAGACCTGAACTCTAACAAGGCGTAAGTCTATGCTGCAAAAGTAGTCAATTGAGCCTGTTTGTTGCCCAAACGTGAAAATTAATTTATCGAAAAGTTGTTTAATTAGAAACTACACGAATTTACATACACGTATGTGCTCGTACAACATTTGACCAATATAGCATAGCTGAAAGCACGTTAATGAACACAAAATGTTTTTCTTGATAGCAATTAACGTTACGAAAATAAATGGAAAATCTACATGCACTTATAAATAGACGATAATAAGCTTTAACTTCCGTCTATGCTAGTAAAAAGTTGGTAGCATTTTTCCTTTTAATGAAGCACATTTCAAGTATAGTGGAAAAAAGCACGGAGTCGGCTATTACACTGTACCGATGCATATTATTGCAAAAAGGACGATTCTTGTCGATGGCGATTAATCTGCACTTAACTAATATCCATGTAATAATGTGTTCGCTACCTTAGGTATGTATTTCGTAAATTTGCCTTCCGTGTTGAAAGAGCTCTACTGTACTGTAAGCTAAATTACTGAATATTACTGATTATTACTACAATATCACTGAATTCAAAATTTTTCACGAGCGCACGAGTTTAGACTGCAAACAAATGCAGACCAGGAAATATCTTGTCACCTGTACTATTGATGTTAGTTTGTTCTCGGCTTTGTGGTAGAGTTTGCTGATTCGCGAGCTGTCTAGAATATATATTTTGGCTGCAATGTTAGTGGGTGTAGATCCTAACTGTTAACGGTATGGGCCGATTTATTCTTTTTGCAACAGTTGCTGCGAAGAACTTGAACCAATTTCGCTCCTAATTTTATTTTTCGAAAAATTTGAAGCTTCTATGAGCTCATCCAATTAGCCCCTCTCCCTAAACGATACGGTTTACCCGAGTCATTCGGAGGGTAATAGGTTTATAATCGTTTTTTTTTATTCCAAATGCTATAGTAAACCAAGTTTATGTTCATTATGGGCGTGTGTGTCTGTTACTTGCCCAGGTTTGACTCCCGCCGACGTGGCTTCTTCGAATGGCTCGAGATGGAGAAATCAGGCGTGGACCAGGCTCCCCAGCCTCCCCACCGCCAGGGGCAGCCGCAGCAGCAGCGCAGCTTCTCGCATGGAGGCCAGGAGCAGCCGCAGCAGCAGCAGCAGCGCAACAGCAGAGGCAGGGTCGTCTACAACAATTCCAATTATATGGGCGGCAACAATTACAATCACAACAGTAGCCATAATAATCACCAATATCATCGACGGCACGAGGAGGAAGAAACCCCGGAGTGGTACAGCGAGGGGCCTACGAGGTGAGATGAAGTTCATAGTTGCCAGTTGTATGCACCCGAGAGGCTTTGTTGTAAGCGGTTCAACCCCAATTACGGCTTAGATATGCGTTTCTGGCTCCACCTGCTTCACGCGTTCTCTTTCGTTGATAGTAGGTGCTTCCTGTCTGTGAACTATTTTCATAAGGAACTTATTTTAATTAAATATGAGAAAATATCTTGATGGAATGGAAGGTATACCCACTGCTGAATAGAGTACCCAATTGTCTTGAGTCTCGGTAGAAAGTAGTAAATTAGGTAATTTGGATTGGAACTGCGAGATATCCCGTGTGAAATTGTCTCTCAAACCCACGTTCGCAATAAAAAGCTTGTGACGTTTTTTTCATCACAAGGGTTTGGCGAGGAGTTTTGCAGTTTACCGAGACACCAGCCACTAAGCAAAGTTAAACTTGAGTTTTTACACCGATGTGATGCTTTGGTAGGGCCTGTGCATCACCAAGTAACGGTACGTCTTCAAAATGAGCTCGACTCCGTAAAGGAATACGCTCAAGTTAAACGAGTGACTGCCTAATCTATGTCGGAACTCGTACGGTAAGGAGTAATGACTGCAGCGAAGTCATGCAAATTGATTGAAACTCGCGAGATTTTGATGTTTGTATTCTACGGACAAGTAAAAGTGGGTAAGTCGTTAAGTGGTGGGTTTAATACGTTTAACTGCGTTATGATACAACGGCTGGTGTCATTCTTTCTTTCAGCGGCGTGACTACTGGCGAGTCACGTTGCAGTTAGGTTGTTACGGCACTAAGAGCTCATCAGGTTTAGTTTATATGAATGAAATTTGTGTGAAAACTTCATTGTGATTGTTCACCATCATCATACTTGAGTTATTCATTAATGTTTTTTGACAAATAGCCATAAAAATTCTGTCTTTTATAGAAATCGGGCTTTAATGCCGCACTCCAATTATTCTCGCTTGATAAGGCTTTTTATGTGCCAATCTCGCTTCTACGCTCCGTCTAATGACCCTCAACGCACCTGTCACCGTTTGATTACTCGATAACTGGTTTAATTCTTGTATGAGAATATAAACTACATAGTGACTAATTGGAGGCACTCTTTGAGAGCCCTGGAACCCGCCTACGCGAGAAGGCAGCGTGTCGCTGCGTTCTTCCTCTCCTGTAAATTTGACTGAGCGTGCCGTAGCGTCGGGCAAAGTGAGCTCTTACAGTGAGTTTGTTTATTTGCAGCCAGAACGAGTACATCGAGCTGGTTGGGTTCGACGGGCCGGCCACAGATGACAGCAAATGTGCCGCGCTCAAGAACAAGCGCGAGTCTCCGGCCGCGCCGCCTAGCCCTCAGCACGCTGCTGCCTCAGCTGCCGTTCCTTCTAAAGGTTGACCATTATAAACTTTCTTTCGGTTAAGAAAACTGAAAGTACGGTAGTTGCTTATTATGATGTTATTAAAAATTTTTTGTTACGTTGAAGGAACAAATAGGCTTTACGGTTATGTTACGTTCTTTAAATTTTTTGTTACGTTGCATGGCTCTACGGTTATGTTGTTCCAGTGTGGAATAGTTTAACAGCGATGTACTGATTTAAGATTAGGAAAGTAGTTCGTGCTGTTTTAAATAACTAATTCATAAACGGTAGGAAGTTCTTCGGTCACCTTGTGAAGTATGAATGAGTTCCGAAATGCTGCTTTGTTTCTGCACCTCATGTTTCAGCTAATTGTTCAGGTCACCGGTTTATATGTGGGTCCAAGTAACTCTCTAGTTGTGATACTGATATCTCTGACGCTCTCTCACTCTTCTACTGGTCAAGGGAGCGTCTATTGCTGAGCATTACAAGTGTTATGAATGTTCGACTTAGGTCTTTTAAGGTAACCTTAATGCTTCTCGCTGTAGGCCAGGGTTCTAAAGCGCTTGCTGCGCGCTTGTGTCACCTCCAGAGGAGCACGAGCAATGAGGGGAATACCGGCTTCCCACGGCATGAGACATGAGGGACCAAGTATTTCATCATTTCTGATCTCCTTGTCTTCGTAATTTTGGAAAAAAGTCAACAGTAAATTCGTTAAATTTTGTTTCGAAGAACGGTCTTCATACTTTGATCCTACATGTTGATATTGTTGTAGCCTCATTAGTCGGGGGGTCATATTAATAAGAGAATATAACGTATTAGCCTATCGCGGTGCGGATAAGTATAAGAGATAATTTATTAGTGACTGTTTTATGGATTTAGAATGCATTGTAGAAGATGTCAACCCGGCCAGCCTAATGGGTAGGCGGCACATGAAGTCAGGTGGCGTCAGTGGCGCTGTAACGTCTCCCTGGCGGCCGCTCACTAGCGCATCATCGCTGGGAATGTGGAACTGTTCAACTGCCATCTAATAAAGATCAATATACTCGTTAGATCATCCTGCCAATTATCGAAATACTGTGATCTTAAAACGTAATGATTGTCACTGTCGGAAATATTTGGTGGAATCAATGTAATGGTTGAGAGGTCCACTGGCATTTATGTACATAATTTTGTGAGTGACTGCTATATGAGTTGGGTATATGCAAGCATGCTTTAACAAAAAAAACACGATCGTTGCTATTAAAAACATATATTGACATTCATACCAGTCCGGTTTCGTAAAATTACATCGTCAGTGAATGTCATCTGAAACGGTAAAATACGCAATGTAATTTACCGAACAAAATTCAACTGAAAAAAATGCACATTTCTAAAATAAGAAAACAAAGACAAAGACAAAATTGAAAAGTTCCTACATTGTCAACCTGCGTGTAAAATAAAATCTGAGCATATTTTGGCCAGCTGATTTACCTAAGGTGTAACGGGACTGAGCCACTTAGTTAAGGTCTGAATTTAGTCGCGGCCAATAGCTGGATATGTGAAGCTGAAAGTTACATTCTTAAATGCTGGAGTCTCTGTCTGGCCGGTCGTTTAACGTGAATAGTTTTGGTGTTCTTATAGTAGTATTCGAAGTATTAAGAGATTAAAACTTTTTAATCTCTAGCAATTTTATGTGCGATTTTAATCCAACCAAACAAATAGTTCGGTTAGATTACAATTTTACGTGCCCGTCAGTCTTATGTTCCTTGTGCTGCCACATCCGTTGGTGGCGGCGTTCCAACAGAATCACTCGTAACATTCTTTTAACCTTTGTGCTTGAGCAGGTGCGAGTGTAGGTAGGTCGCCAAGGGAGAGTCCATTAGAAGGATGCAGAGCAGACCTGCCTTCCCCACGTCCCTCCTCCCCCACTTCGCACTCCCAGCTGCCGCAGTTCAACGTCGAGGAGGCCCCTAACGATGAGAACCATGCCGCTGAGACCATACACTTCAACATCGAAGATTTTCTCGAGAATATAATTGGTGAGTTGAGCTCCGCCCGTCCGACTCGCTCTGCCTCCCACAGCGTCTAGCTGGGTGTGTTGGCCTTATCTTCGGCGTTTAATATGCCACGGTCCGTTGCGCTTCTATTTTCATTTATTTTTTTTGTCTATTTATTCTTCGGGTTGATCCATGACATCAACCCAAATCGTGTAAAATATGACGGTATTGAACTTCTCCGTCAGTTTGGCATAGGTAGCATTGAAGGATGCCACAATATTCACACCTTCGACGCAATCAATTTTTCCCCAATTTAAATTTCCCCACATCTCCTTTATTCGTTTTTCCCATCGTGTGAACCCTTCACTACTTATTTCAAGTACGAGTGCCATAATGTTGGTAGTGTGGTCGGTCCGAATTCAAAATTGGGCTTCGTTATGAAGCCCAGCTAGAACGAATGCACGGCAGGATTAAAGCCACAGAACTATTGACCGGGCAAATAGTTGCAAAGCCTACTAGCGCTTCTCAAGTAGCGTCAATCACAACCGTTCCGTTCTTTTCCAAGCTGAGTGGCGTTTAAACCTTAGCTGGTTTATATATATACTTCGTAATTTTTAAAAGCGAGTTCATTTCAGAAGAGAAACATTAAACTAGTACAGTAATTTTTAAAAGTGAACTCATTTCAGAAGAGGTGCATTGAAATGGTACGAATTAAAACTTGTATCACTCTGAAACATACAAGGCGTGTGAACACAGGACGACAGTGGGACAATTCACGAGTTAAGGCTCAGTTGGGTGCCAGCGCAGACGAGGTACGCGCGTCTCAGGCATCAGCCGCAGAAGAAGAATCCTACCCCCTTGCGCTAATCAATCTACGTACCCGTAGCTTGCGCGTACCATCCTAGTTCTTTACACTCACTCGCAAGAAAGTTGTTAGTTTTATCGCTGAAAACTCGTGAACGACGCTTCTTCTTCACCTAAATTGTTACTTTAGAAAATATCTATTTTTTATCCCTGAACCATTGTTGTGAGAATTAAGGTGCGTAGGAAAAATGATGTGGTGCATAAGGAGTATGAGTTAATTTTGATTTTCATTTACTTTTCCGAGAAAAAATGTTCAGCATTGGAAATCCTGCCAACTCCTTTCTTTATGAGCTCAAATGCCTTTAATGTTCTGTAGTAAACCATATCCAGTGAACGAATCCCAACATTTGATCTCGATTGCTCCTTCACATTCCCAATGTGATGCCTTCGCGTCACTTTTCTCGCACACTTCTAGCTCCTCATTCATTGTTTATGCTGCATTCGGAAGTTTATTCTCTCGGACACCTTCAGTTCTCAAGCCTCTGTATCTGTCAGCGTTTTGGACACTAACTTATGTCAAGTTTTTAGCGCTTGTGCAAAGACTCGTGCGCTGTCAGGCCCAAGTCAACGCTTCCATAGTTGATACTGTATTTTATTTTGTCGGTGCTACTCCTGCGTTTCCACTCGCAGGCGTGATGCACAACCGAGAGAAATCAGAAGCTCTCGCTTTTATTAGCATCTCATTAACTTTACATTCATTCGTACAGCATTCGAATGACTCGAATGTGGTTTGCTCTTATCCACATTAATTCTCAGTTTTGTCCAATTGCACTCAAGATGCAGTTGTCAGTCCCTAATTCGTCGTCGTATTCAGCTATTGATGCTGTATCATCTTCACAGTTACCGGATTTGCTAACATGCTCCGCCATTGTCTTCATCAATTGAAGAACTTTATCAAAAACTTATGCATTGGTGTTTCGTCCAACGTAAACAATGTAGGCTAAAACCAATCGTAACTGTGTTGCAAAATTCTATGTTGAACCCACCTGTAGGGTGAAACATTCTATCACCTCATTATCGGTGCTAACATGCATTTCACTCTTCACTGTTAAAAACTCTAAGACTCAGCGATATTACACTCATTTGCGCACCTGTACAGATTCTACCTGCCATTAGAGTTTCATATCCTTAGTGGGAATCGGAGAGCAGACCTGTTAAATTATTGCGTCCTTTTACAGCTGAGTAACGCAAGCGTTACGTCAGCCACTTGGTATTACACGTGAAACTAAAATTCAAACAACCACCTAAAACTGTCGCCATTTTTTGAAGTTTTTATTAACAACTATTCAATTCAAACTAATGTTTGAATATTTTTTCGCTGCGACTTTCAATCTTATTCAGATTCTGATATAGTATACATCAAAGTATGTACGTGTATCCTTATTTCAGTGTATTCCTACAATATACTGTCACTTCGGCTGCATGATTGTATTGTACAGAGCGTTTGAATTAAGTATTGCAAATTTCACTTCATAAAAAGTGGTTGCATGTCTTGAGAACAACAAAACTGATAGTTATGCCATGACGTTGAAGGAGCTTTCAAATCTCGTCATAACTTAGCTAAACGGTAGCTGGTTGTTATAATGATAGAATGTCGTGTAATTGACTGTTGCTTAAAGTTATCATAATGTTCAATTTTTATTGCTCTGTGAAGTATTTTGCCCCCCTTTTATCGATAGCCCCCCTGTGAAGTTGATATTCCTTGAATGTTCGAGACAAACTTGATCAATTCATTTAGAAATGAAGTCATTTGTACCTTTTTGCGCTCTGGAAAACTTATGAATAAATAGGCATCGTACGGTGCTTAAATTCTAAGGAAAGGGTTCACTCGTTAATGAAGTTTGGTGCTCAATGAATGTTGCTAATTTACTATAAACTTGTCCTTCATACGTCATTTGCCTGAAATAAATTAAATTTAAAGGAAAAATATTATCCAGATACTGAGATGTATGCGATTCCTCGATGGATACGGCTAGGACTTATGAGGGGCCAAAAATCAACATGAATAAAATAATTAATCGTATGTCACTTTTGTATTTCATGTACAAGCCATTGTATTAGAATGCGTTGAGGTCATAATCAATTTAGCATCTGTTGCGATTGTTCTTTTTCGATATTGTTACCGTCAAATGTTAAAAAAAATAGACGCCGTGCATCACTGGGTTAAAGTATTAGTTGTCGGTATGTATAGGAATATTTTCGTCACTGTCTGTAGCTGACGCTTCTTAGGGAACTCGATTGGGAAAGTAGTTGATGCTCCACAGCTGAGGTCTGGTGTTCGTGTCAAATGACCTCGTTTGTCATTGATTACTGTTTTCATTATGAACGGAGGCTAAGTGGATATCTATTGAGCAGCTATATAAAAACAAGAGAAAAGTTGTGTACACTTGCTGACGTAATATAAATTTTGTTGGCATTAGATGACTGAGGAAGGGATTGGATTGTACTTGTAAATATTAGCTGTAAAAATGTTTCCTTCCGGGAAATTCGGAACGTACCGTAGCTCTGTAGAACATTAGTGTATGACGGTTTTTACTTTCTATAACGTAAGTGTTGAGCTAACGATTTTACTCCTGGCGAGCAACTACATGAAATGTCTTGGAAGTGTAACTAAGCCGAGTGTTGGTGCAGGGCCTGATGGCAGCGAAGTTCCGGAAAGCAGCCAGAGTAAGCTGAAGCAGTTCTTCAAGAGCCGCGAGTCCCCCGTGCTGGGGGGCTCGGGCGGAGGTCGCACCTCTCGGGGCTCAGCAGACGTGGACATGGCGCAAGTGCCCATCATCTCAGGTCAGTAGCTCACTGCCATCTCACGCCTGCGGGTGCGGAAACTAATAGGTAACACTTAGACATTAATATCGTATCTCTAAAGCATCATTATTTGTTTTGTCGACAGCCGTGGCAGTGTACACGACGGATATTTAACTCAAGGACAAACGGATAATCACTTCTTTTACAAAAACTTTTTGGAACGAGTTCATGAACGGGACTAGCGAGCCCAAATGGACATTGCAGACGATTGAGTTCTGTACTGTGCTCACACTGCGCTCTCACTTCGAGAATTTTTGTCCCTGAAAATTCTCGTACTTGCACATCCTTCTGAAGTCAAGATCGAGCTCTGTGATTTCTACCTCTTCCGCAAGTTAAAATTAAGATTGAAGGTCAATTATTTGGAGACTATGGAGAACATAAATCATGTTACCCATGAACTACCTACGTACGCTTTCCGCTCAGGGGCATAGGACAGGAAAAAGGGTTAGGTTAGTTAGGTGTGTTTGTTGTATGCTATGGGAACTAGTGACCCCCCGGGGGGGGGGCTGTTAGGTTACCTCAGCTATAGCCTTCGGAACTTTCGTCTATTGTGCCTACTTTGCTTCTTCAATTTTTACATTTTCGTTCTCTTATTCATCTTTTCTTCCTCTGGTTTCTTCATTGTTTCTATGCGCAGGAGATCCTGTGTCCAAACACACCCTCTGCATAGATTCACCGTGTACTAAATGATTCCTCCTCTTTCGGTGCGACGTGGTCTAAGTCGCTGAAGCGCTCTAATGTGTAGTAGCACTACTATTGCTGTTTGGCTTTTGTAAGGTCGCATCTATCAGAAAGAAAGTAAATTCTAATGAGCATGGTCGCTGTTAAATCATCATAGTTTCGAATACTACGGGTAAAATCGAAATACAATGGGTGCAAAATGTATCCGATACACAATCAAAAGTTTCGGCCAAATAACTCTAACTTCGTTTTGTCAGACAATAGTACAGCATTCAAACGTGCAGGCTTCGCTTGATGCACTTCGAATGCGGAGAACTTAATCCTCGCTCCTGAGAACTACTCGAATTGGATTTTTGTATATTTGTCCCAGCTGCTTGCAAATTATTTTAAGTTCATATCGAGTCGCTCGAGATTTCTTCTTTCTTTTACGGACTGTATGTTTAGCCGCACGGTTTGAAATTTTAAATGGACGCTCTGAGCGTGGTATGCAGTGGACTGATATGACGTGAACCGACGATTCGTGTTACCGATAGTTGAGATTGGTATTTCTAGCATAGATGAAATTTTCATGTAGCCCAAACCACTTTGCATTAGTCATTGGAGAGATGGAACCAGTTTTTATAACTGAACAATTCTCTGGTCCGTCCGGCAATTGTCTAGTTTTCATCGTGTTGGAGTTACAGTAGAGTATTGGATGACCCTTTTTCTCATGCAGCTCTCAGACATTGACTGAGGTCCCCTTCTTTTGTGCATGGATGAAGTAAATTATCTTTAGCTATACGCCTTCACGTCACGTAAACCACTCTGGTATGTTTAGGAATTATTTACTATTGCTTTAAAAATTAATTTTGTGAGTGTGGGGGGTACTCTTTGAAGCGATAAGCTACGACTTGAGTCCATATTTATCAACACTGCTATTAGTGTATTCTTCTACCGATTTAGTATTCAGTATACTAAAATATATAAGATTTTCAATTTTAGATTACTTTTTTACTGTATTATTATGAAATAAAATTGTGACCATGAATCGGATATTCATTGCACTCACTGTTATAATAGTTATACTTGCGCACGCTTAACGAAAATGACTTCCAATACTGCTATGGACAGAGGAGAAAAGTTGGAACTGCTGAGTAGCTTCCCCCAGGGTCTTGCTTCTAAGGAGATAACTTCTAATTTCAACCAAATCCAACAGATGGTTCCATAAAAATGGTACACTTTGGGGATAAACCTCGTGTCAGGCATAAATTTGACGCATATCTACCACTCGAGCTATCATGAAAATACTCGTAACATCCGATGCATGGTTATAGTATCGACCTCGGGCTAAGTAGCTTCGATCTTTAAAGACATCAGATATGAATTGAATAGAAACTCTGGTAAATTGATAGTATATTCAAGAATTTATCACAGGGCCCATTCCTGCTGCTATTTCCTATGTTGGGAATTATTACTGATGATGAATATCGCTCAGCGTAGGCTAGGTTTCCATTTGATCAGTCGTCCATGTTGCTGGTCCTGAACTGAAGTGGTCACAATAATATTTGTGGTCAGAGCTGAACACGGAGGGCCGTGCATCCCCCCCCGGAAGGAGGTCCGTGGACTCGTCGCGGTTCTTCACGCCCATCAATCCTGCTGACGCCACTGGCGGCGCCCGGCCTGATCCCATCGCTGACATCCTGCAGCAGGCCTCGTTGTCATCTCCGGGCGGTGAGTACAGCTCCTGCTGTGCAGCCTGGTCATGACGGTGTTGCCTTCGACAGTTCACTCTCGCTGCACATCTCTACTTAATGTTGATATTAGGCATGTGGCAGTGAGAATTTTACACACATGATCATAGGCTTTCCAATCACCATTTGATTAAGATTCAATCTGTTCCCAGCAGCGTAGTAGATTTTCTACCTTTATGTTGCTGGCCGTGGTGTTCGGAATGGTTTTACGAATGTTCATAATATGTAAAATTCTGTGGTTCTCATAAAATTAGCTAACGGGCTACGGAGAAACAAGTGCAGTATTTGTTTGGTTGACACAATGTGTTGCTGAGTAATGTTATGTAATGGCCCTTGTTAATTTCAAGTATTTGGCTCTTTATAGTCTTTAAGAAAATGAGCATAGTGTTAAAATATGCCGTAAAATTCTCGCTGTACTTAGGTCAAGTTTTGTTAATAATTTACCCCAATGGTTAAAGTTGGAGTTAGCTATTTCTGCTCCATAAAAATCAATTCAGTTTTGTTAACGGAAGATATAACATAATAGTGTTAAAAATGGAAACTTATATTAATTTAATATCAAAAGTTTTTGTATGTCTCTGTGAAGAGGATGTGATTAATTTCTCAGACACCTGACACGGAATAATTATTTACTAACTGGGTGGAAGGTGACCGCTTCATATCTAACTACCTCCTGTCGCCATCTCGCTCTTGTTAAGGGGAGGAGCCTTGCGTATTTCAGTGATGCCCGAGACTATGCTGACCCAGGGGCAACCATGTCAGATTGGCGGGAGCTGTGAGGCCAGTCTAGGAAAGATGGCATCATGCCAACTAACGTTATCGACCTGGCTCTTGTTTAAACAGGCGTAGACATCTCGCCAGATTGATGGCAGGTACGCAGGGCCGACCTGTCAGCTTAACAGTCGTATACGGCTAAGGCTAGCAAAGGAGAGGCTGTTTAAATGTCATTGGCGCAAGGAAACACCATTGCCTTGCCACCGCATCAACCCACTGGCTCTGGCTGCCCTTAGTGTCACGACTGTTCTTCGTGAGCGCTCCCGTTGGGACTAAGAGTACCTGACATAGGGATTGAAGGCCAGAGGAATTGAAGCAGTTATAATGTTAAGACAATATATCGGATCGCAAGAATGGAGCATTGTGTCGTGGTGCCCTCTTCGATATATATCTTTACCTTTGATCGTTGCCGCTTACCACAATGTACGTAGAGAGGGTGGATGACGGGCTTAGTACGGCAATACGTACCAAACCACGCCGCGGCTTCAAGTGCCAGGACTTCGGGCACGGAGCGAAGACTTGCCAAGTGCAGCGTGGCGTATGTGCTAACTACACCAAGGAGCAACTCAAGTTGCCGTGTAATAAACCTTCGAAATGAGCAACGCCCTGCAAGCTCTCAGGCTTGTTTCTGTTGCAAGTTTGAGAAGGAAATTTTAGCGATGCAGCGGACCAGAAGATCAGCCCGGTGAGGTGGAGTGTGCCGTCGACAGCAGATTTATCAAGCCCCAAGTCACGTATGCGAATAATGTAAAGGCATTTCAGGGAAGGCCTGCTAATCACATGACGGTTCCTGGCAAACACCGAGGATGTGCTGCCTTAAAGCAGGAACCGGGAGCGAGTGGAATAATGGGTTCTGCGTGACCTACAGCCAGAGAGCAACCACAAGACTTGAGGAAAGCAGCCAAGAGGAAGTGAAAGAATGGACTCGTTCTTTATTTTCTTAGCAGAATGTTCTTGAAAAATTTTGCTGAAATATGGAGACGAGTGTTTGGGCTTTTGAATTGATGCAAATATTGGTGTCAGTAAATGAAACTGAAGCATTGGGTCAAAAGGATTTCTGTGAATTGCCGTATCAAAATGTCATCTGTTGAATCGACGACTCTATGTTGAACCTACATTGAATGTAAATACTCTTAAAAACTTCTACTTGGTGCCCCTATGATGTTTCTCAAGCGTGCATGCCCTCAGCCTGGAACTTTTTTCTTGCTACAGGATCCGCGATACTGCAGAGTATGCCGGGGGCAGGTCCCCTGGGTCAGTCGCTGGGAGGTCATCATGGTCTCCAGCCCACCCTACACAACCCGCCGTCTGTACAAGACCTTCGTAAGTTGCTGTTCTAGCTGGCTAACGGGTGCTACAGGGGCACGTCCTATGCGTCTACGTGTACTGTAGCTTCAAACCATCCATGGACGGGAAAATATTAGTATATTATCAACATTTTTTTTAAACACACGTTTTTGGTTTGGTAACAAACTGTATCAGGCTTGTATACGGGGGGGGGGGCTANCGTCGTGAAAACTGTGTCGCGTTCCACTGTTGTCTGCTTTTGTGTGATCTGTGTAATATATTTTATTACACGTGCTACGTTGTGAACAGATTCCTGTCTGTGATTCAACTAATAGTGATTTCTAAGTTGTTGGGCCCGCGGCGTGATACTGTCTGAGCGAGCCACTGAAGCGCATCCAGAATCTGTCTTATTGGTACAATACTCGAGTAGGCTAGAGTATTATTTGTACTTCCACTTCCTCGCCATTTTGTCTTTGAAAAATATTGTAAGGTGAAGGCGAGCTTTGTCTCTCTTTCAGTTTTATTTTAAAAGTTATTCTATATCTTCAGTCAGGTCTACTAAGATAGTAGCTCACCCAGGTTTACTAAGATAGTAGCTCAGGACAGGCTGTGGCATATATCCCAGGACTCGAGACGTGAAGCCGGTTTAATGGCGGAGTAGGTGTGTGGGTCCAACTCATCATCCTGATCTTCATAGGGAGGGATGACCTTGTATTGCTGCCTTCTTTAGGTCATCGAGCGGTAGTGGGAGGATATCGTCCTTCCATGCACGAGATGCGATTACGTTTTTCCCCCGTTACTACCCATTGTGATGACGCGACATGACTTGCTTGTGAACTTCGACTGCTGATGCAACAACTCTCTGTTCTAAAAGAATGCCTGTATCGCATTATTGGTAACTGTAGGAAGTTAACCGTGCTACGTTAACTGAAGTAGTTTATTTACTCCGCTTTATGTAAGCGTATTCTCGAGTTCTTATGACCCTAACTTGGAAATGCGAAGTGCACATCCTCTCAATTCAGGTTGATATTTCCATTGCTGCCACTACCTCCGCTTCGTAATAACTGAGCTCCGCTTAGTTCCTATGAGCGGTCACTATCGATTTTTCTTCTCTCCAGTGGGGCAAAGAATAGGCCATACGCAATAGGGTTTGGTTTGTCTATCTTATACTATGGGAACTAACTTCTCCAAGGGGGCATACGGTAGGCTAAAGGCAATAGGTTAAGTTTGTTTATTCTATGTTGCGTAGACTAGCATCCCCAGGGGGGCATTGTTAGGTTACCTTAGCTTTAGCTAGGCTTTCAAGACTTGTATATTTCGTGCCCACTTTGCTTCTTTTCATTTTTATGCCTTATTTGTTGATGTTTCTTTATCTTTCTTCCTCGCCTTTCTTGACTTGCTATTTATATGCGCAGGGGATCTAGTGTAGGAATACGACTGTGCGTAGATTTCACGTTTTCTGATGTGCATCCTAAATGGTCCCTTCTTTTCGCTCTCTTGAGATTACATCCCATGTACCTAGAGAGCTTAAAACTAACTAATAATCTATTCGATTTTTTCTCGGCATAGACTTTAAGATCGATCGAGAAGGATCACTTCGTTGACTTGGGTGTGAGCTCCACATAGTTACACCTAATTATAGAAACCAAAGTCATCAATCTATTCCGTTTTGCGTGCGAAAAAGAAGATGAAAGGTACGTTGTACAATGTATAATGAATGAAGTAGATTTATCGGAGTCCTATTTTGTGAGAAATACTGTTCCATTGAAGCAAGTTATGAAAATGATAGGGAATGTTGAAAGTATTCAGTTAGAAAGTGTTTATCCCGTCACCTTCATTCAAAATTTTTTTAAGCGTGGGATTATTCTAGCAAGGATTACAGCAGCTGGGAAACTTTTTACCCAAGACTGGCAATCAAAATACTGAACTGGAAAATGCCCATGTTTTCTATTGTAGCTATTATGGTGCAAGTAGCAAGTTGTAATATCGGGTTGTAAGACATTCCTACGTTGGCTTCAAATATTGCCTTTGTTGTTGCTTTTCTTAGTTTAGTGTACTAGTGTTGTGACTGCTCGAATTATCGGCATATTTCCCCCTTGATTTTCAGTTGAAATAATTTATTTTAAATCACGAAAAGCCCTCACCGATTAAAGATCTTTTATGAAGTATGAATTTTCCCCTAATGTAAGATAATCCTGAAGTGCCTGTGCTGAGTAAGTTAGAAGCACACTTCACATGTTGCGGATCGGTTCACGTTTACCTTGGTACCTGAAACCCCAACCAAGTTCTAGTCTCAGCTATAGATTATTTGTTGATGTGAAACTCTTGTACGTTGACGTTTGTTCCTTGTGCTTCTCGAAAAATTTATGTAGTGTTAAAATGGATTAATGATTATTATTTACGTATGAAGTAACGGTCGTGGGTGTCCGCACAAAGTGTGCCGATGAAAGGAAAATTCTCCTGTCACTACCCAATTTCATGGCGGATAATTTTTTGAGCTATAAAATATAACTTATTACTAAGGAGACACTATTTACTAAAACGAAAAATTCGCGGGTAGAATTAGTCCTGTTAATTTCATGCGCATCATTTGGTTGAAGAATCATGTTATTATTTATCACTTCTTTTATCGAGAAATGACGATAGCCATGGTGACGGAAATATCACCGAGTACGAGTTCACTGGGAATTCTACATGGAAGCCAGTAAATTATTTCTCCGAAGATAGCCTGCACACAATAGGTACATGAATGTTTCACCCTCAGTTGTTAATTTCATTGGGACTGCTGGAGAAACTGGCCATCGGCCGAGATAGTCATAGAACTGTTGTTAGCGGCCTATGTTTCTACAGGGGATACTTAACCGAATCAACTAATTTAATTCAAGTTTTCCGTATAATTCAGTACTGCGTCGAGCAAGAATTTATTTTCATGTATTAGCTTACTCGTTAAGTATATAACTGTTCGTTAATTAATTCATTTTTCTTCAATAAACTTACTGTTTTTCAGTCTTCTGCTGCCGTTATTTAGGTAAAATTCTGCTTCATTAGGAGAAATTAACATATTTGTGTCAGTTCGTCTGTGACAGGATCTCCTTCATTTTTTGGATTCGACCGTTTCAATATCCGATTTGCTGAGTATAAGTGAATGGCGAAGCAAAATGTTAGTTTCAAGATTGTATTGTGGAATCTGAGCAAATTTTTTCTGTACATACGCATTTTATACTAGTGCATTTACACGGTTCCTTTCTAATTTTCTACTGTTTAGTGTGAGGCGAGTCTCGAATAGATATAGTCTAATTTGTCATCTAGCCAGCTCGGTATGAGGGTGTACGTCTCGAGCCTCTCACTGCAACATCGGTACTGCTTGTGATAGAAATGGTTAACTACAGTCGGTTCCGTTTGTCAGGGTCACCTGTTATGGGGGACACCCGCTTATACGGTCCGAATACACTAGAACCGAATCAAATGTATGTTGCCTATGTTAATTTTGACCTTTTACTAAAGTCGATAACCCCCGTACATGGGCCAAGTATTAAAATATACTTTTGATATTTTTGAATATATATGAAAGTTCTAGACGTATATAACATTGAAGTTATAATGGTTGATATAAATATTCAATCTTCTTTTATAGTACAAAATCATTAAAAAAGCAACAAGTTTAGCATAGTTAGGGTAATAATTTTACGAAATAATTTTCTATTAACACGTTTTCTCAATTAAAGCACCAGACGGCGTTACATTGAAATTCGTTTGCATCTAAACTAGTTTATAAATAAGTAAGCATTTTGTTGTCCATTATCGTAGTCGTTATACGTATGGCATTCATTTTTCCTTCATCACAATTAACCAGTATAGGCTTATTAGTGGGGAATCTAATCCTGAGTATAAA
>VOMN01028390.1:0-14109 GCA_014899125.1 Orchestia grillus | reverse complement strand
GATCACCCGCACTGAACCCTTGATCACCCGCACTGAACCCTTGATCACCAGCACTGAACCCTTGATCACCCGCACTGAACCCTTGATCATCCGCACTGAACCCTTGATCACCTGCACTGAACCCTTGATCACCCGCACTGAACCCTTGATCGCCCGCACTGAACTCTTGATCACCCCCTGAACCCCTGATCATCGTCACAGAGCCCCCTAGTTCGTGTTTCTTTGTTGCGCAATTTTTATTAACTGTGGGTAAAAAATTCTCTGCACTGATTTCTCGTACTTGCAAAAAATTTGAGCTCTATTTCGCCCCATTTTCAGCACCAGGAACAGCAAAATAAATTGAAGAGATTGTTTAGGTTTTGGAAAATGCGCTTTGCTATGACGTGAATAAATAGACCGAGCGTGAACTCGGAACACGAACGTCTGCCAGCGCCCATAAAGATGGAGGCAGACTCGCAATTCAGGAGCAAAGAATTCGGGAACGGTTCGCACGCACGTATTTTAGAATTTCAATTTAGGACGGCTGAATGTGTCGCGAGCTTCGCAGGAAGAGTTGCGGGTGGGATGGCGTGTCCTCCGTGCGCGAAAACAGCATGGAGTTGAGGGGGTGTTGCAGAACGGCCATACGAGATCTGGAACACCGCTCTAACGACGCACTTGGACCCCAGAGAAATCGTCAACTGGCTCTGCCTCTCCGGAGAGCGACAGGTACGGCAATCGTCTTCGAAGACCCACATCGTGCGCCGCAGCGGCTCTCACGACGTGGTCCAGCGATCTCCATGGAATTCCAAACGGGCAATTCCAGCGTTTCTAGCTGGGAACTTACGAGGTATTGCGCAGGCCGCGAGTGTGCTAAACGCCATCAATGAAGAATCCTTGGCGCCTCTAGAAATGGTTTTTTACTTCCAGCAGAGTGTGCTGCTCATTTCCGGGATTGTGCGTGGGTGACAAGCCGTGCGTCTCGCAGGCGCTTAGTTCTCCTGTTTTTTATTTCCATTCTAGCGTTCCGGTGAAGCCCTAGCTTTTTTTTAACCTCCCTTCGAGTCCTCGACGCTTCAGTAGTTTCCAAATTTGTTCACAGCTCTGTAGCTCGGTTACGCCGAGGGGACGCCAGGCTGGGACTGAGATGCCTCCGTAAGATACAAAGGAATCTTGAGCCCATTTGCCACGCCGTCCACTCTTCAGAAGGGCTGGGCACTTCTATCTGCTCGTTTTTCTTCATGAGATTATTTTACGGACCGCGTTGAGTTGTCTACTCATACAGCGTCTCCTACTCGCTGAATAATTCAGTAGAGGTTACGAGATGTCCGACGCGCAGGTCGCTTCATCATGTGCTGGATTCCTCGGGCTTTGTTGCACGTGACGGCACCACGCGATGCACTAGACGGCACCACGCGATGCACGTGACGGCACCACGCGATGCACGTGGCGGCACCACGCGATGCACTAGACGGCACCACGCGATGCACCAGACGGAAGCCAGCGCACAACCACGTCTCCCTACCACATCGAGACTAAAAGGGCTAGAAAAGGCAAGCGAAAAAGTGTTCGTTCAAGATTTGTCACCAAAATGCACGTCTGATTTTGAAAAACATTCGAAAAGATACGAATGGAGGTGAAATGATTCTTGCGTGCGCTCTGAATATTTCTGTAGCGACTGGAGTACTCCCCAGTCAAGTAGAGTAGAAAACTGCAAGGCTCGTGCAGAGAGGGCACTTTGCGTAGAAATGAGACTTTATTTCAATTATAATAAATTTATAATGAACTCAACCTATATCATTTTAATAACACCACGAAGAAAAATTTCACTTTTGTCTTACTGTTCTTCTTTTAAGACCATTTATGCTATGGGGACAAGCGCCCCCAGGGGAGAACCGCTAGGCTACCTCAGCTTTAGATAGGCCTTCGGGACTTCTATCTTTCGTGCCCACTTTGCTTCTTTCCGTTTTCATTCCTTCTTCGCTATTTCTTATTTGTCTTTCTTCCTCTTCCTTCTTAACTTGCTGTTTCTATGCGCAGGGGATCTTGTGTGGGAACACACCCTGTGCGTAGATTCCCCATTCGCCTAAGTCCATACTAAATGGTCCCTACCCTTTTGGTGCGAGATAGTCTCGAGTTGCTGAAGCGCTGCTTCCACTACTACAACTCATACTCATTTTAAGACCATTGCTTCCCATTTCTTTGTCCCGCGACAAAATGAGAACAGATAATTTTAATGCTGGAACTTTGCTTTTGCAGTCAAGTCGTTGACTTTTCACATCTGCCTGCCTTCAGTACGTACAATGCCAGTAATAATTGTGACACAAGAATAATGTGGAAGGAAAGTCTCATGGGTATAATGGGACTTTCATGTAGCTGTGCAATCAAGAATATAACACTTTTTTGCGAGGAAAAAAAATCATGTAACACTGTGGGATTGATTTTTAAGCCGTACGCGGCGCTCAGGCTCGGATGTATGAAATAAATTTTAAACTCGCTCTACATTCTTGAGTGAAATTTGCTCTCATAATAATTATAAGTTATTCTATTTGCTATTCAAACTGAAATTGTTTCTTGAAGTTGTTGATTTCAACTACTTTAAGAAACACTTTCAGTGCTCTATTTCATGTCATCCAATGCTCTATTTCATGTCTAACTTTGGAGTTGTATTGACATAAACTACCGTGCATTGACATAAACTCGTCTATTTCAGTTTCTAACACACCACGGCATTTTCATTTCGGTGTTGACAAATCGGTGGAGTACTGCAGTAGGCCAAGTGAGTGCGTGTGCTTACATTATTGTCAGTGTCGGTTAACCTGCTAGCCTGTTGGCGGTCTCTGCCCAGGTGATGGCGGTGCATTCACACGCTTCGTGTAGTCGACAGTAGCCGTGTGAATGCAACAACCCCGGCGTCGACATATGCCGACTGTGACCGCGTGAAAATGCCACAACTAGAGCGTGTACATATGTCGACAGGGATCGTTAACAGGTTAAGCTGCTGACCCATCACCGAGTCTCAGCAATTTCATGACTTCATCATTTTCCGCTGAATTCGTGCTTACATCCTCACGTTGCCTAAATCCGTGTTGCAGTCATGTTGTCGTGAACCTTTTGTTCCACCAACGTCTTTATTAATTACGCTCTTTCACGGTACTGTTATAATCCCTGGACTTGGCATTGTATTTTCTGTGTATTCTAGGAAAACATTTATCTTTAATTCTTGTTTCAGTTTCCATTTTGTATTCAATTCGCACTTTTCTGAGAATTTCTTTTCAGAGCAGGACACCACGAGCGCCTTCCACACCCGCTCATTTCGAAGCCTTTACACACACTCACACAACACACACAGGACATCTGAAATACACACACAGGACATGTATGACACACACAACACACACAGGACATGTGGGACACACACAACACACACAGGACATGTGGGACACACACTGGACATGTGGGACACGCACACCGTCTCAGTGGCCCCGCATGCGTGGCGTTCACGTAGCGTGTGCGCCCTTAATAACTTTTTGCACCGAGGATAAGAGGTGCCGTGTGCGTGGCCGCGAGTCCATGCCAGTCTCGACTACGACTGCCATTACGCATACTACGTGCGGACGCCATGTGCTCCGTACACGCGATTCATTCATAACTCGGAGGCGCATGCCATGCGGCGCGCTCATTCATGCGTTCATTCATGAAATTAGGCACGAGGGCTGCACGACAACTCCAGCTCATTGCATGTTCGCTGCACGCGCTCCCCGCTCGTAGCAACACGATCTCACCTGCCCCGCCCCCCCAGCGGGGGGAGGGGAGGGCCCTTAGTCTTCCATCCTCCCCGGTGGAGAGATGGAAGCCCTCCTTCCCCTTCCCCCATCCGATAGGAAGGGGGCCTTGAGAGCCAGCGACTTCTGATTCCACATTTCATGCCGCAATTCATGCCACAATTAGCTCCACATTTCATGCCGCAATTCATGCCACAATTAGCTCCACAGTTCGGGCATCGCTGCCGCAGTGCCTAGCCTGGCGACACCACCCTGTGGCTGCCCGCTCGCTGTGCACGCGTGCCCTCCTGCCAGCCAGTAGGGGCTGCTCCTGCTCTTCACACGCTGTAGGCACCGTGCGAGTAATTATCACCGCACTGGCGTGCAGCGATTTCGCGAATACAAATCGTGTTTGAGCCTCCTTTCCCAAGCGAAGCGCTCCACACACCTACACACACAAATACATACGCACACACACATATATACGCACACACACATATATATACGCACACACGCGCACTGACGCGGACACACACATGGGCGCGCGCACGCGTACACACGCGTTCGGATTGTAACTTTAGTTTTCTTGAGATGTGAGCGCATCTGTCCAGAATTTGAGGCAGCAAAGCAGGAGTTTCTATACTCCCTTCTTTGGTTGCTCTACCCCCCTTCACACACCGAACTTGGCAATGATCTAACCCCTTTTAACCTCTCCGAAAGCGTGCAAATTAATTCATTCTAAGCCACACCGAAGCGCTACCCTGGGCTTTTGACCTCATTAAACGGCTGGACTCTTCAAGGCGAATTTTGAATCTCCATTCTTTGTCTTGGATTCGCTTCCTGGCAACAGTTTTTCGAGGAGGCCTATGCCAAAAACCAACGTCAGGATTCAAGAGGCGAACTTGCGTAGCCAACGCATTGAAAATATACGTTGAAAATACATTCGCATTCCTTTTAGGAAATCTAGGGACTTGTTGTACTTATCTGGGTTGGCATGAAGGAGAAACTCGTACCAATTGTTGTGAAAGCAGTCATTAATTTTGCTTTCAAAAAACTCACTGCCTTCACAGAACTCTCTAATCTCAAACTCCCTCCACCCAATCGAAAACGCTTTTTAAAGTAGAAAACCACTTAGCAGTCGTCCATTGCCGGGCCGCGCTGTCGATATAGCTAAACTTCCCAGATTTTGTGCGTACAGTACGTACACCTGGCAAGTTTTATGATAGATTTATGGGTTCTCCCTGCATTATTCATAGCACCAATGGTAGTGTCTAGGAATGGTCATTGTATGGATTTCCCTCGGCCAGTTACGCTTGTAGCTCAGACACGCCTCGTCACGGCTCCCCTGTCTCCGCCTTCCCTCTTTCAGAGCACGGCGCTGGGTAGCCGCGACTTTAAAGTGCAGCGCTGTCCTAGTATCGGCAGCACGCAACAGACCTCCTCTAAATTCATGAAGTGCAGCCGATAATTTCAAACGGAGTACCGAGAAGCCGTCCTCTTGGATGGCATGTGCTAAATGATACCATTTTTGTTCTTGGCAATTGACGATTGGCTATTGCTAATTTTGTTCTTGGTAATTGTTCTCGACGATTGGGTGTTATTTTTCAACGCCTTTCATTTCAAAACTTCAGAAAATACTAATTTTTTGCGAGACTTTTCACCTGGATGGTACCTGCCTTGCACGATTCATTACCGGTGTTATGCCGAAGTGAGGCAAGCTTTGAAACTTCATTGACCTGACCCCTCTTGCAAAGCTTTATCATTAAAATTGTTTTATTTTTTTCATTTTGCTCCGTTACAAAGTAATGAGAAAGTAGGTTTTGTGCCCAAGGACGAGACACGATCGAAACTGTGTTGCCCATTACTGACTAGAGTTTTTCTCACTTTCTCTAGTACGGTTAGCAGTCGTCATCCAAACTCCATGCCGCCACCTTCTATGGTCTTTTTAACCCATTAATGCATAAAGTTTATTTCCCAGTAAAGTTAGCCAAGTTTTTAAAAGTTAATCCTTCGTAAGTCGGTCATTTGCATCGCATGTAAAATTTGAGATAACGTTGTCCAGTTACTGAAATAAATGCTATTCTGTGAAGGGTGCTGCTAGAAGTCATTATCGAGGTACCGAAAATATAGCTTGAAAAATAAATTACTTTCATATCACTTTTAAAATACATGTATGAGTTATTTACTTAGAGGAATGTTGACACACCATTCACTCACGCACTCGATCTCACTCAGTCCCCCTCCCCCCTCCTCGATAGGGCCTCCCCCCTGGTCCCCCTGTCGTGCCAGGGGTCAGTATGGAGGTCCCCACAAGTGGGGACAGATAGGACGATAAGGACGATTGCACGGTGGCAGTGCTGTGACACGCCACGCGCTCACTTCGTCCTCGCGAAATTCGTCACCAGGTGATCCCTTCACGGTCTCTATGCATCTCAAGACCCACTCGCGAGAGCACGCTGCTCGTCCGTAAAAATCCACTGCCGCCTCAAATAACGGTGTCAATGTTATGTGGGGTTAACCACGCAGTCGCCGCCCTCATTCACATGCAAAGCCATTGAAAACCCGCCCGCAGTCTTGTTCTAGCTCCCAATGGAACGGTACTTCCCAATTAGAGCTAAAATAACGTGATGGTCGAGGGCGTTTAAAGGGAGCTACCTGATATTCCCGATCATTCCCACCTTCCAATTCACCTTATATCCCTCAACAAAGTCAGGCTCAGCACTGTAGTTCTACAGGAGACACTCTTTCGTTCAGAGGAAGATTTAACCCCACATTTCTCCCTCACTGCACTACGGTGCCCTGGCAGTAATAGTGGCACCTAAAAATCAGTGTGTTGTGTTGTATATTTACTCTTTACTGACCTAATAATTTTTCCGGTAAAGCTGTGTTTCGCTTTGTACAAAGCACCAGCTGCAGTCTTGAGTATCTGTGCAATAAGACTGCATTTAGCATTTAACGACACCTAACGGCATTCTTACAGGGCTGGTTCGTATGCTTCAGTTTGGTCGATAAAGGGATAACTTCATTGGAATAAAGTTTTTGGGTCCCAACCTCTGCTGCTGCTGCGAGTGCGGCTGCAGCTATTGCTGCTGTAGTAGTAGTGCTGCAGGTGCCTGTGGTTATCTCGTCTCCTGCTGTTCTTATGTTCCTGTCCGCCATTTTGGAGCATTTCCATCGTTTATGTCTTCATTAAGGGCACCTCTTGATACCTTGTCTAAGCGTCGCATGGCATACAACATGACAAGATGAGCGAGTCAAGTGCCCATTCTTGTTTTGCTTCTCCGGTCCCGTGCCGTCAACCTCCAATCATGCACCGGTACCCGAGTCCTTGTCCGTGACCGCCATCAATGCCCTCACTCAATGCACCTCTACAGAACAAAAAGAAGTATCATTTAGCAGGCACAGTGCAATGCAGTCCCTCAGAGGCTCAAAAGAGACAACCGTGATCGAGTCAGGGAAGACGCGTGCACCATTCAAATTTAGCGCAGTTTCACGGCTGGCTTTAGGCAGTTCTTCACAACGACAGTAGTTTTCTGACGTGGTCTGGCAGTTTTGCGCAGATTATCTCTATGGAGGAGACTTTGGCTAACGGCTGCTTACGGATCTCGGCAGGAATGTTCTAAAGCGGACACAACGACCGCGGCGCTTCGGTACTGGCTAGTGAATTCGACCTAATTAACTGAGCAGATTTCTCATAGGTTTAGGCGTGCGTACGATCTGCCTACTGCGCACATCTGAAGTCGTCTAATTGACCGCTGTCATAGAGACAACTTCTTATTCTAATATTAGTCAATACATTTCCTAGTCAATCCCTCTTTTATCCCTCTTTTATTTCCCGTTGACTCATTTTCTCGTCCAAGTATAAGTTACTTCTGTTTGATTTCCCGATGCTGGTTATGATGACAGCAGCAGAGTTTGACGCGCCCGCTTGTTAATACTTTCCGGCAGCACTCGGCGTGAAAGCACGAGAGGGAGCCTTTTAAGGGGGTGTGCTCTGCCCAGGGCTGCAGCACGATTGACTACCGTGGACAGGAAACTTGCAAAGACAACACACACACTCTGCGGCCAGCTTTGGGGAAGCGCTGCCAAGAGGGCAGAGGTTAAAATAGCACGTGCCTCAGCGCTCAGCTTTAGCTTTAAAGCGGCCACACTGCAGCTGTTGTAAGGGTCCCATGTTACAGCGGTCACACTGCAGCTGTTGTAAGGGTCCCATGTTACAGCGGCCACACTGCAGCTGTTGTAAGGGTCCCATGTTACAGCGGCCACACTGCAGCTGTTGTGAAGGTCTCATGTTACAGCGGCATTTCACAGTAATAGTGTTCCACGTATTTCAATGTCAATTGCGAGATGTTTTTGGTCAGACGTATCAAATTCGAGTTGTTTAGTGTGGAGTCGCTTTTGTGCTTTTTGATGAGTGTTCATTTTGCTTTCCTGGCGATTTTCAAGCTCTCTACGCTTGAATATTCCGTTAGACCTGCGTTCTAAAGAAAAATAGGTCAGCATCTATTGTGCGACACGTTAACGGTGTTACTTATTATGCCTTTCACTCAATTTCTCAATCTTGGAGTCGACTAAAAGCCTTTTCATGTCGGGGGATACGAAAAGCAATTCAATCTCTTCGAGCACTCATTATCAACGAAGAAAAATTAGTCATTAATTCGGCGACCAGAACTCATGCTGGCGAAGGAACACCAGAGCATTGCACCAGTCCCAACATTGTTGTGCTCCACTACAGAATTGTGCTGGAGCACAAAGACTGCTGGCGCGAAAAGCTTGGGAGAAGGTCCCCGAGCCACACACTCGGTCGGGACAGAATATCTCCCAGCAAAAGAGGGTGAGTCAGCCATCTTATAGAGCGGGAGAGCAGCGCACGATTTGCATGAGGGGAGGCACCGAGGGAAAGTGAGGGGAAAATGGCGACAGCGGATGTGTTGTCCGAGGGGAGTAGCGACTGGAAGCGGGAGTAGCTCGGGGGAGAAGGGGAAGAGAACTGCAGGGGGAAAGGTAGGGATGGAGAGGCGACTCCTTCTCGTCGCGGACGCTTTCGACTCCTCAAATACCCGCAGAGTTTTAGCGTCTTTTGACCCCTTCACCTGGCAAGGACGAGATAATTTATTTTCTCACAATTAAAACTTATCATGTTTGTTCGAGTAACTTGAAAAATGTCCGATTCAAAATAAACACGAAAACACTAGACACGAGTTTGCTCGTCCTTCCTTGCACACCGACCGTTCCTGAGTGTATCCGTATCTCGAGCAAATAAAATCGTCTCAAAACTGTAAATTTTTCAGCAAAAAACTCGTTAGGGAAGGGCTTAATCATGTGTAACTTGCACCCAGAGTTTTATTGAGGTCAAAAACAGGATTCCATATGCCGTATCATGGAAGTAGGAACTGGAGCTTGGGTCGTCACGGGCCCACACTCCTTCCCCAACTGGCGCCTCAAAACGCCTCCCGAGGAAGCTGCGTGTTGGCAAGTTCCCGACCCGTCGTCTCGTGGTGGCTCTGTTGGGGCTGCGGGTGAGTGGAGGCGTGTCTAATGAAGGTGGAGCAGGTAATTCAGCTCAAATAAAGGTGCAGCGAGCCAAGCTATAGTAACGAAAGGCGCAGCGCGTAAAGCCATGTTAATTAATGGCACATCAGGTGAAGGCACTTTAACTAAAGGCGCAGCTGGTAAAGGCCTGTTCGATAAAGACCCAGCAGATGTAGGCACTTTAACTAAAGGATCAGCAGGTAAAGGCCTGTTGGATAAAGGTGCAGCAGGTGAAGGCACTATCCCATTCATGTCGTTCAGTCACAGAAAATTGTGTCGGTTGCTTTGTGCGTTCAATGCAAAGTAAAAAGGAAAACCAACTTAAAGGAGCACTTCAACGTTAGTAAACGTTGTTTATTCTTCTTTTGACACTTCCGCAAAATTAACGAATCCGTTTGATGTCCAATGATCTCAATGTATATCAAGATAGTTGTTCGCACGTTCGTGTGTAGTAATTATTAGGTTATGTTGCACATTTCATATCATGTGAACACATGTAAACGTTTTGTGATTTTTTTGTGGCATCTCTTTCGAGCACATATTTTTCCACGACGTCTACTCTGTATTTTGTGACGTCATTGTTTGGTATGTTGTTCTATGAGTTCCTCTTTGCGACGCCTCTGTCGTCACAATCGGTGGTTATTGCGTGTTTCTTCGGTTACGTCATCCTTGTACGTGCACACCTCTACTTTTGCATTCGAATTTGCTCCCTGCAACGCTTGAACCCATTGGGTTCAACTTCTTCTGGGTTCAACTGCTTCTTGGTTTAACTACTTTTGGGTTCAATTACTTCTGGGTTCAACTTCTGGGCTCAACTACTTCTGGGCTCAACTACTTCTGGGTTCAAAAACTTCTGGGTTTAACTTCTGGGTACAACTTCTGAGATCAACTTCATGGAGGTCCTCGTGCATGCTGTGAAACGAATCCGTGAAGATAATCCACGTTCGTTTGCGTCACTACGAGAATACTTATTTTTGGGTTTTGTCCTGAGCAACAAATTTTTTTAACCATTAATATTTTATGCTGTGTCGTTATACCCACCTTTCAATATTTCTCTGAGTCTATGTAGTTCGATAAAATTACCGTTTGAAATAACGAAGCATTTTAATTTTCTTCTTCTCAAGCACAAAGTTTTTAACCCATAGCAAGCACCAACTTCTTTCTGTTTCGCAAATCATTCTGAGAGTAATCAAGTGCAGTGCAGGGCGTATTTTGCTAATACGCCCTGCGTATTAGCAAAATCATTTCATTCATTTTGCTAATATGTTTCATTCATTTTGTTACTCTGTATGCATATATGTATTGGAAAACTATCAGAACATAGAAATATATAGAAAGCCACGCACTCGGACATGCACCAGCAGACACGGAAATGGCATGCTTCGCCGCTCACATTCTACCTCCTAGAAACCAATCGGGACGTTCTTGCCGCTCTCTCTCTCTTCTATTAATGAACCAATATTAGAAAGAGATAAATCAATGATGGATAGAGCCTTTGCAGCTTCTGGGTCCCTGAAAAAAAACGTGTTATCAGCGCATCAACTATTTGATATCGACACGAGCCAACGTCTATTGCGCTCGACTGCTTTCGCTGCAGGCGCAGGGGCTCGATCCGACGCACCTTAGAAACACTCGATTATCTAACGTGCGTTAGAGAAACTAAATTATCTGAAATGTGGTGGGGAGACTCGATTATCTAATGTGCGTTGGAGAAACTAAATTATCTGAAGTGTTGTGGGGAGACTCGGTTATCTAACGTGCGTTAAAGAAACTAAATTATCTGAAATGTGGTAGGAAGACTCGATTATCTAACGTGCGTTAGAGAAACTAAATTATCTGAAGTAAGGTCGGAAGACTCGATTATCTAACGTGTGTAAGAAAGACTCGATTATTTAACGTGCGTTAGAAAGACTCGATCCGATGCAAGTGAGAAAGGCTCGATTGTCTAAAGTGCGTTAGAAATATTCGAAAACATTCAGACATGCATCAAAAAGACTCGTGCGTTATGTACGAAGATGCTCCAACAATGTGCGTTAGAAGCACTCGAATCTACAGGAAGACTCGAGACGCAAACGCAGCAGCTGCGCTAAAAGGCACGCAAGCGCAGCAGCTGAGCGTCTGTTTTTACGTCTAAATTTAGGAAATGTATTTAAAAATTTTTTTTGCCAACGCTGTTTCCTTTTTATTTTAGACGATTTTAAAGTGCATTCGTCTACACTTTCTTTCAGGTGAACGACCACTGAAAAGCTCGGAAAATTTATCGTTCAGAACGAACTTTTATTCCGTATTATTTCATTGCTGTCCTTGTCAAGTCGTTTGCAACGCTCGATCGTGTGCGGGTGCGTACAATCAGCCAAAAGTACGTCAGCTCGTAGCTTGTCTACGTATACACGTTCTCATCGTATCCATCAACGCCCCAGTATGGGAAATCGTTTCAGACAAAGAAGTGGCAAAACGAGTGTTGTATGTGAAGCAAGAGCTCCGATGTGCTAAGCTCGTCGCACTTCTGATGAGAAACCGATTCTGTTACCGCTAAAAAATGGAATCTAAATCAAAACGGTCAATATATCCTCGGCACACTGTAGATGCTGCGATGATTTATCACCATGTTTTTTCTGTTGAAATGATCCAGTCTCAATTGGGACGTGACTTTATTGAGTTGGCTTATACATTGGCGGTGTCGATATTCGGGCCATGCATTGGCGCTCAAGTTAGTGCTTAGCGGGCCGCATTAACGTAAATCCAACCCACGTGTGTGGAGGCACACTAGTTGAACTCGTGTCAAAACACCAGAGCTTAGAAGCTCCCCGGACGAAAAATTAGTCACCTGCTATTAATATGGTGTAGGACCTCCACAAGCATGAATAAAAACGGTAATTCTAAGCTGTGGAGTCTACAAGTGTCCCAATGTACACCTGGTTGGTTTTAAACCGCTCTTGCATCAACTGATCTCGTATAGTACGGCCAAAGTACGTGGACGATATTCTCGACGTCTGACTTGTCGTTGTAGGTGGTCCCATAAACTTTCGATTGGGTTCATGTCTGGGGGCTTAGCTGGCCAACCTAAATGCCTAACATATGTTGAACGACTGTCATGCCAATTAACACTTTGCCTCCGAAGTGGGTCATATATGGTACACGCGTATGCAATTTTACCTGCGTGGAGAATCGTAGTCAAAGTGTTAATGACAATTCTAGCCCGATGCACTCGGCCTTTGTCATCCTCGAAAGGAGTGCGACAAATAACAGGTAACTAATATTTTGTCCGGGGAGCTAATAGCATCAAGATGTGTTTTGGTACTGTTCTTGTGTTATGGTTGCATTCCTGTGTTGTTCTAGGTGTGTTTCGTGTTCGTGCGTTGAATGAGAGTCTGGCTTATTACAGCAAGCGCCCAGTGGCTGAATGTTCAGCTACAAAACGCCTGGTCTCTAGATACTCAATGACTGAATCTCCAAGTACTGAATTGATACGTCCTGTAGTTACAGAGCGTAAGTCGCTGATTAATAGCTCGCCACTGAACGTAAAGGCACTGACAACAGCTGTAAAGGTAACAGCTGTTTGTGGTCCAGTGAATGTCTACAGCTGCGGTAATCTACCACGTCGCTGTGGCCCTGCTATCGAGGCGTGATCAAGAAACAAACAAATACGGCACGCAAGCGCCTCCTCCTCGCCAGTTATACATCATCCATAAAGATGCACTGGGCTCCACACTGCTGCCTCGAGCCTCTAGGTAGGCGCCTTCGCAAGATCAGACAAACGCTAGACAGTGTCGGAACACACCCATGTATGAGCGTCGAATGCTAACTTCGCTCTCAATTCTGGAGTGAGGTCGGGCGTCAAGGGACTGTGCAGTCCCTTGACGTTCAAATTTATCATTCGAGGCCCATATTTAGATGTCTGGCGACACCGACTTCAGACTTTGACTGTTCGGGAGAAAAGCCTCTCTTAATTAAACTTGGAAGGCATATTCTGGCAAGTCCTCTAGCCGTAATGAAGTCGAGGTGTAGAGCGGGGTAGAGCGGTGTAGAGCGGTGTCCGGCACTGTGGACAACTTG
The DNA here is from genome assembly GCA_014899125.1 of Orchestia grillus. Lineage (NCBI taxonomy): Eukaryota > Metazoa > Arthropoda > Malacostraca > Amphipoda > Talitridae > Orchestia > Orchestia grillus. The sequence goes on along the minus strand of VOMN01028390.1, from coordinate 778 downwards.
CCAGTGTTCAGCTAACTTCAAAAGTTTTTGTGACGATTATTGGTGGTACTGGAAGAGGTCTTGATGAGGTTGTGTGGCTGCTCTCTTTGAGGCTCGCTGGTGATCATCGCTGCATATTTCTGTAGGTGTGTAGTTTTGTATCAAACATCTGCTGGATTTATTGATGTTCTCTATCAGTTGTAGCTTGTTTTTCTTTGTTGCTGCTATGGCCTACTCTAACTGGAGTCCACATGTTTATGAGCATTGGAAAATATTAGCTCTAAAAGAATGAGTAGAGCATTCATTTATTTAAAGATGGTTTAACCGGCTGCGCCTTTACCGGCTGCACCTTTACCGGCTGCTATACCTTTAGTTGACATGCCTTTATCTGATGTGTATTTATTTAACATGCCTTTACCTGCCGTGCATTTAGTTAACATGTCCTCTGCCGTAACTCAAGGTGCCACTGCACCGTTGTTCTTTGTTTAAAGAAGCAATTGCCCAGCGTTATTTCTTAACACGTCGAGCGAGTTGCAATACTTGAAACATATATCCTGTTAGATATTAAAAACATAATGATTGTCAAAGTTTATTGCTTATTAATTATGCGTGCTAATTATAAGGGCATGGATTAATGAGTCACTTCACCATTTGGCCGGGCGATGAGGTGGGTCGCTAACGAGGGCACCCAACGCCACAGCTGTCTGCCCTGGGCACACTGGCTCTGACGCTGTCCAGACCGGGATTGTGGTGGACAGGGCTGGCATGGACAGGGCTGGGATGGACAGGGCTGGGATGG
>VOMN01028389.1:0-12499 GCA_014899125.1 Orchestia grillus | reverse complement strand
GGGTCTCAGAAATTCGGTCTTTTGGTTTCATTAAAAGTTGGGAACGCTTGTCTTTCACGAGAGATCAGCAGAGCCGAGCTCGGTCCTAACTTTGACACCCACCTTCCTTCAGTTTAGTCGAAAATAAAATTTTTGAAACTTTTGTTTGCCCTGCCGATTTCCATGAACTCCATTAGGACTCTTACTGTTCGTTGCTCTTACTTGCGATGACGTAGCAATATTGATTGCCATGTTATTTGAAAGTTTAACACGAGTTTTTCCTTCCAAATTGTCATTCACATTTGAAATCATACGCTGTTTTCTCCTGTTTGCACATCCATCTTTAATTGGCCTTTCTTGTTTTTTCATTGAGAAATTCCTGATATTTGTCTCTGTGCGTTGGGGAAATATCTTTTGGTCATCGTCCAAGTTTGAAACTCTCCGTTATACTTCAACGCTTGGAGCATTTCAATTCCTTTCTGCCCTTTTAAATCGCTGATACCAGTAGCATGAGAGGCAATTTACTGGTGGCATCTATTCTAAGTGAAGAAATGATCCAGATGATGATGAAGTCATTCCAGTGATGTATTAATACGATCACGTGTGTTCATCGTGGGAGAAGAATTCACTTTGGATGCATAAATGCTCCTTTTTCCAAGTCAAGAAATATACTGTTTGTAACTCGATTTAAGATCTATACCATACATTGTACGTGATTTCGAAATAAATTTCTATTTTATTTTTTATTGTGAAAGATTGCAGCAGTGACGTGAGGGCTGGAGAAGGTGGTCTCAGAGTAACAGCCGTTCAGGAGCTGCTCCCTCAGAGACACCCGAGTTACTGAGAGTTAACGCTCAAAATGAGGTTTCCTTTCTAATGTTGCCTAAACTCGAGTAGTTTTGAGTGATACTATTTTTAATTGGTGTCACTGCATGAGCACTAATTAATTAAAAATACTAATGCTGAGATGACGTATTCAATATAGCAGATTTGCTAGACACGAAACAATCTCAGAAGTCGTCAATAGTGAACAACTCCTTGAAGAGCTTTCCTGCAGTAGCATGAAATTTTGTCAAAGAATTCACAGTTGATGTTCCCTCGGTTCGCTTGACATGGAAAGCCTGAAGTTTAATTTCTAATATACGGGCAGTCGCTCGTAGCGAAAAAATTGGTCTACTTGCATAGGTCAACTAGTGAATAGGAGACTTTGTCTCCTGAGAGTGTAAAATCAAAAGAACCTTTGCTTGTCTAGTCCTCGAAGGTCGATTCTTCCGTGCCGCACGGAATTTGAGCACGGAATGTGAAAGTGAATTTCAATGTGAAAAAGTTCGACCATTCAGCAGTGTTTTATGAAACGTAATTGAATTTTATAAATGTTCTTAAATCCCTTTTTATGTCTTAACATCTTGTAAAATAGTTGCTTCTGAAGAAAGTTTCTGTTTAAGTAGTAGAAGGCTTCCGCGATAACATCTATTGAAACGAAAATAAGGCTAAAACCAATCCTTTTCTTTGAGGTTCGATAGAAAAGTTTCTTCCCCGTTTAACAAGAAGTGGTGTCCTCTGTTTTATGCGGTGTAAAATAGCTATGTGTTGCTTGGTTTGGGACGGAGTGATACGGGCTACAAATATTATCGACCAACTCGTAAGGACGCTTATGACTATAGTAGAATCGGGTCTTTTAGGGTAGTTTTCCAACTGTATATTTTCTCAAATTTAAATTTGTTATATTATTCCTAACGGTGCAGAACGAGCTCGTCGATTCGGATAAAATGCATCTTGCTAATTTAACAGCGTGTGGTCTTACGTCTCACTGAATGCTTCTGGACGAAGTTAATTTCTTAAAGTTCAGTCACCCAAAGTGACTTGAAAGTAACAATTCTTAAAAATTTGTGCATTTTTCTGCAAATTTTTGTTGGTTGAATACATAGATGATCTTGCAAGAACTTCGAAATTTTCTTTCCACGTTTAGAAGTTAGCTTTAAATCTTGGTTCTTTAAAGGAGTTGAAATTTATTTTGCGTAAGACCTAAGCGTCTCGTCTGTGTTTTTAAATACTGAAATGTATCACTGTTCTCACATGCAGAACAGAACACTGTTGGATGTTGAGGTTTAACTCTGGTTATTAGGTGTAGAGCTTTCTTTCTCTTTTAATACAAAAGATTTCCTCTGAGTTTGACATAAATAAACAGAACTTTTTATCATGCATGATTTACCTATTTACTTCTCTGAGGGCGCAGGAGAAATAATAGGTTTAGGTTAGTTAGGTTTGTCTATCGTATGCTGTGGGGGTTGGTGATTCCAGGGGGACATTGTTAGGTAACCTAAGCTGTAGATAAGTCATCGGGACATCTGTCTTTCGTGCCCACTTTGATTTCTTCAATTTTCATATCTTATTATCTAGCATTTATCTGTCTTGTGCTCTTTCCCTTTATTCTTAACATGCTGTTTCTACGCGTAGGGGATCTTATGTGAGAACACACCTTGGGCATTGATACCCCGTTTTCTACCCTCCGTACAGATTGGTTCCTTCTCTTTCGGTGGGACATGTACGAGTCAGTGAAGAGCTGCAATTCATACCACTTCTACTGCTATTACTATTTCTGATGTACATATGTAGATTGATCTTGCTTTCACGTCTGCCGTAATACATTTCACTTCCAGAGGTAAAATATGAACTCTGAGTTGAATTTTGAATAGGGATCAAGGACATCCAATTGCTCTTATATAATTTAATAGCAGTGACATTCCTCCAGCTCCTCCACCAATTACGGCTCCCGGAATTGGACTCTTCAACGTCAGCTCTCTTCTGACATCAGAAAAACGAGGCTTCTGCTGATGTTGCTGACGACGAGGGATGTCAGGGTTAGCTGTTACTGGTCTATGGGGAACTGTGTCAGGCAGGGACACATTTGTCCCTGGGTCTGGGGAACTGTGTCAGGCAGGGACAGATTTGTCCAAGCGCAATCCGAACACAGTTCATCAATCATCTTAGTTCTGGTACATTGTTAATATTAGGAAGGTAAAACTGAGTTCATGAGTTCATGCAAGACCTTTCCAACACAATTGGATAATTGCATAAACCCAGGCAATAAGTAATATATGAATGTTTAATTTTTGGAAGCGAAAGGATTATAAGAATTATGAAAAGTTCATTGTTCCTATTAAACCGTGAAATTTTTGGGATGGCAGTTATGTTGGATTAATCATTAATCTCAATAGTAACCTACCGCTATCCATCACATCATGATACAGTGCTATATACCTCAATGTATTTCGAAAAATGTAATTCTTATAGGTGTTATGATTTAACTGCTGATGGCATGATTAAACCTTCTTAAATATTGCATATTCTCGGATGACTTCACGATCAATCCTTTGTTTGCATCTTTTGGATGACGCTGGGCAGCACTTTTATTTCGCCTCTGTTTTCAAAAGTTATAACTGTTTTAACCCAAATTAATTTACTGGTAAAGGATAATATATTGATGCATCTGTAGTACATACACAACAGAAGCATGAATAAGAAGTTACCATAAAAATAGTTATAGCTAAGAATGTTTCAACAAGGACATGAATGCATTATAATTCTCTTAGTCATCGCATAATATTTGAAAGAGGACATATGTGCCTTCCTAAGGCGTGAAAGGTCAGCATTACGCCTTTTATTACTATTTGTGTTGTGCCCTTTAGAAACTTCACTTTTTATTCCCATTTTTTAACGTAGTGAAAAATAACACTTTGGTCATAATGAAGAGAACATGGAACTAAATATATCAACTTAATATACACCGCATGGAAAGCATTTACCTTTCCTCGCTCCTGCCCTCGACTGTCTGCCGTAATTTTATAGTCCAGGAATGGAGGTCCCCCTCCGGCCCGTTAATATTTCCCTCCGAGAACAATGCACACGGGCTGCCATAATGGACTGCCAGTGTAGAGATCCGTTTTTAGGAGTTCAAACAGGAGCACCAACCCTCCTGGTACTAATGGTTTCATATACGGTTACCAAGTCTTCGTGGTCATAGCAAATTTAGATAAAACTTCTAACCCCTAACAGTGCGACTGAACGTGAACAGGATTGGGAATGCATTGTGGATGGGGTGAATTTGAACAGAAGACCCAAGTTCTTATAGGGTTGTTATCACTTGAAAAGAATTGCAAACAACAAAAACCAAAGTTGGTCCTCTTCCAACCATTAAGTTGGAAGAAGATTGTTACCTCTTTATCGCCATAATGAATTTGAACAGGATAACACACTCTGAGGCTATAAAAATATTTGGTTTCAAGGTTGGTGAGAATTCAAGCATTGCCTTTGGGTGCTGCCAGTCAGCAGTCACGTTAATTGTTAATCGTAGTCGCGCCGCGCACTGCATATTATATAATAAATTATTTTGCTACAAAACTTCATACGTAATCCACTCAATTTTTGCATTAGAAAATATGGAAAGTTGAGTTATTGATTAATTGTGTATAAAATTTTGTAACATTTGTTTGCAATATTCAAAACACAACCTTGAAGTATGTTTTAGCTAATTAGTTTTACGATACCTAGTACGATGTTTAATAGCGTTCAATATTTTTAAATACCTAGTGATCAGCCTTAGTGTGGTAGCAATCGCATGTGACACTCTGTACGTGTGTGAACTCAAAAAAGCTCACTTGAGCAAGCAGTGTTAAGACGCTTCAGGGACGTGGTTGGTAACGTGTGGGAAACGACCGAAGTATCGAGCATGAAGTGCATCAAAGACAAATTTGCACGAGAGAGAGCGTCATCAAACTTGTAACTCCAGATTAAGCGTTGGCACATCGAACTTCTTGGATGACGGAGGTCTCTCAAGCCACGAATTGAAAAATATTCGAACTGGTTCCAATCATAAAGCTTGCAATTAGAATTTCGTCGATGGGGAAACACGTTGTTGTCGTCCCAACTCAATTAACGCTTTATATAGCAATAATATTTTAATTTGTGCGCACCTATGAATAAAGATATATAAATTGAAGAGTAACTCGAACAATGCTTACACTGAAAATTAACGAATTCATTCAAGCATAATCATACTGAAAATTTTGAACTTCAAAACCCCTTACGTCTGATAGGTGTTTCTGTAACTTGTCTGGTGAGTCAGTTCAGAAGAATGACAACTCCCCAAAAATTGTTCGTATCCACCCCCGGCTGATGAAATTTACGTCGTTTTTTTGACGGAGCCATCTGAAGAATTAGATTCCGGGGATTTGAAGATTCTCTCATAGCATCTGTAACACTGAATACCATAATTGAAAACAAACCATGACGCAGGAACACCAAACTCTTATACCACCCAGTGCCCTGAGTTTCCAAATCAACTGCTTGGGAGACAGACTTAGGACTTTTCAGCCTGTTGGGGCAACAGCCGATGGTGCGAATGTCACACGAGCCTGATGCAGAGAGCATCTCCTTAGGTACTGGTCCAAAAAGATAAGGCCACCCGGTTTCTGGGTTTTAATCCTACAGACTTTCCCAGTGTAATCTATATTTGGAGCGAGAGCCTATTCAAGAGTTCACAATTCTGTCAAAGAATAAAGGCTTCACCATACCGCGTGTGGGAAGAAATTCCTAGAGAAATGCTCGTACTGCAGTTAAAAATTCAGAGCGCAGATTTGAGCGCGTAATTGAAGAAAAATGGCAGTCACTTTCATTAGATCTAAATTGGCGTTTAGTTTTCTTTGCTACGTACATGTTTGAGAACACATATTTTCCATCAAATAGAATGTTTCATTCTTAAGTTATTTGCAGTTTTATTTGTTTCCATATCCAATTTCATGTAGGAATATTTCCTATCTAAAAAAAGGCATTTCATGGACTTCCAGTGCTTGGGATCTAGGTTTGGTTTCATCGGGCCCAAAATTTAATTTCAGTTGGGTGCGTTTTTGAAATCTGTCCGAATTTGCTTCGACCGGATAGAGAATATGGATCGTCGTTCAGGCCCTAGTCTGAAAAATGCACGAAAAAACAATTACTGCTGGTTTCCATTCAATTGAATGAATTTTTCAACACTGACTTCCGTAATTTGAGTTTATTTCTCTCCCAATCTCCTCGAATCACTGTGCTATGATACGTGAAGCTTATTAAGTTTTCCCACCAGAATAGGTTTACCAGTTCTAAGTTGATGCTACTCGGCGTATTACGTTGTATTTTAACAAGATTTTATTCTTTACAGTGGCATTTTCATTAGATGTGGTCAGTCCTAATGAAACAACCATGCACAATAACTAGTCCACCAACCAGCCAAAAACTCTCCAAATAGTTCTAGTTTTCTGAACGCATCAGAAACAGACCTCACAGCTACGCCAGTTAGGAGGTCGTCGACTCGCGTTCTGCTGTTTGGGTCCCCAAAATAGCGTTATTTCCAGGCTTAGGTTAACGCCCACGCTGCTCCAACGGCCAACATAGCGACGTGTTTTGCACATCTGTGAACGATGGACGGCATCAGTCGCTGTGATCATGGCCTGCATCTAGTCCAGGCAATGAAATCCGAAAGCAACCATATGGCACCGGATGGCATCACTGCATCTCTAATTACCCCGCTTCCCAATACCAATTCAATGACTGGGCGGTCGTACGTCAGGTAGAAAATTTTTCGCGCGGGACAAAGATATCGTCTGAATCAATCTGTTCAAATTGCTTTGACTTCGGAATAGATGGCAGGAGTGTTACAACGCCCTCATGGATTAGCTCCGCTCTAAACGGGCCAGTATTGCTGGGGTGTTGTTCCTTTCAATTCTGTCCAAGCACGATCATGCTTCAATTCATTAATGCTGTTTGGTGAGTCGTAAATGTGCAAACGGTCTTCCAAACTGCCCCTGGATACGTATAGACTTCCAAGAAAATACTCGACTTGTAAATCCAGCACACACGCGCAGGTATCCTTTTTTGAAGTAGCGCAATCGCAATACTTTGTCACCACGATCAAGTCAAGTCATGATGTGGACGCCACTGAAAGAGTAATAATTTCGTGTAATCGCTTCTCGAAATCGCAACTGTGTGAGTGCGGCTCGACCACGGTGCGGCTCGACCCCTCTTGAGTGTCCCTCTGCACTCCAGCAAACACGTTACTAAACGCCGCCCCCCTGATTTTGGCTGAGGGCATTAATGGCTGACCGGTGTTCCGCTTTCATGTCCAGGTCTGCCTCCAGCTCAGTCCTAATGAAACAACCGTTGCTCACACGCCGTTTGTCATGCGAGTTTCATGCTTATGTTTCCGTATATGAAGCCTGTTAAAGGAGGTGATCATTCTGAGGAGGCGTGTTTAATCGTCGAGGCCTAGAGGTATGTATTCTAGTCGTGATAGATTGATGCGTTCTTCTTGTGAAGGATGGGATTTGGCATCGAGGACATGTTCTAGTCGTGGAGGATAAGTTTTTCTCATTGAAGATAAACCTGTTCCGTTGAAGACACCACTTTATGCAATGGAAGAAGACTAATTTCCATAGAGAATGTCGTCTTGCTCTTTGTGGTCTCCATGGAGTACTGGTTAGCGTGATGGCCCGCAGCCGGGACGTTCAGGGTTCGAATCCCGGCTCAGGCANTCAGGCAAGGTATTTCACGTAACCAGGGAGTACTTCCCTTGAAAATGGAAGCTTAAACCATGCATTCCTCACATCCCTCACCACGCCAGTAGTTGTAAGGCATTGAAAATTCAGCGGTAAAATGTGTTGGAATAAAAAAATATTCTTTTTTATCCATTGAGTTTCCGACACGAAGCTCAAGCTTTCTTCTAGGAAAATTTGTCCCTGTTGTGGCCGTTGATTCCTGACGTGGTCATTCCGTCATGGATAGAGTCCTTTTTATTTACGAGTTTCATTGCAAGACATTTTGATTTGTTCCTCGTCATGAAGGGTGGTTCCTTACCAGAATGTGCTATGTGATTCATGATAGTGCAGAGATCTCTATTACTGAACGCAGTTATTTTCAACGTTGTTTTACCTTCAGAATTAGTTTTTATCGTAGGTCGTGTTTTTATTCGTAAAGCACGGAGAACATATTAATGGACATATGCTTTCCTAAATGGAAACGTGTAGATTGTCGCGTGCTATTCCTGTAATGTATTACTTCTGTAAATCTAATAGAACATCTGAAATGTAGCTGGGGTGGGTTTATTTCGGTCAAAAATACATATTTTTTCGAGTGTCAGTTGTTTTGTCGGGCATTTGTTACTGTTGAACGTTTTGTAAAAGCTCCCGTAATAGCATTGCTGGGAATCTTTAGCCCGCTGTATATTTGTAAACGTTACTTTACCAAAATAAATGATGCGCAAAATTTTTCACACCTGGGCTGAATAGTGGTCGGAGGCGATACAGACCAAAACTCGTTTGCCATATTGACGTTACGTTGCTGCACCTTCCCATCACTGCTCTAGATTGACAAAGAGATTAGGAGCGCATGATGGCTGTATTTAAAAAACAGCAACGCATTGTGGTATTAACTGAATGTTTTTAGTCCTAGCGAGAACACTTGGCCCAACCCGAATCATTTCACGCGTGGAAACTTTTACTCGAGCACATTTTTGCGTCGCGCTTCTCTGCGGTGCTCTGCCAGCGCGTCGTACGAATTGGTCTCCTCGTGAGGAGTCGAGTAATTGCATTTGGGCGCATAGGAGCACGATGGTGCCATGCCAATGAGTCCGGCTTCCTACGATTGGATGGTATTGGTATCGGCATTATCGGTATTGCGGAGGTCTGGCCTCTTGATGAAAGGCTCTGAGAAGGATCAGGACTCGGCGCATCGTACCAGAGTTCTGCGGGTATTGCTAATGCTGTGGGATCAGCGATCTTATTGGCAGGGCGACTCTCCGCCTCTCCTTGTAACGATGCCTGATCCTTGGGGTTCAACTTTCGTAAATTGTTGCTCCTTTTGAGAGCGGTTATTGGAAAAAATCTGGTATAGAATACGGTTGTGAGTTATCAAGGAATGGGGTATGTTATTTCATTACGTGAAGCACGAACACGATGTCTTACAGATGAGTAAGATGCCCAAAGTTTGTGAGAGGTAGGGAACGTTTTTATTGGGAAAGCTAATATCCAGACACTAAACGTAAATGAATTCACTCTACGTCGATTTTAGCTCTGGTACTAGTCTCATTCTAGGATACAAATCACATTGAATAATAGCATTTTACATCTGAATAACATGTATCTTACATCAGAACACGAGATTCCTATTCAGCGAACATAAGCTGAGCTTTGGCTAAGGGACGACATGGATTTCAGCTCCCGGTATTGTCGAAGAGTATCATTAGATAGAATGGTGTGTATACAACAAGAAAACAAGCCTCGGCGAAGCTCAATTACGGGAGTTCAAGTAGAGGATTTCTGGTGCGCTTCATTGTCCAGGCAGTAAATTGAGCAGGATTGTGGGGACATGAAGGGGACGTGAAGGGGACATGAGCTCCTCAGCCATGGCCGAAACTAGGCTCACTCGTGGAAGCCCTGTAAGGCAGAATGGTTCATATTGAAAACTCTTCTTGAAAAATTGCTTCATTTTCATGTTTTCTGCTCTAGCGTGGACATGAAAATGTAGAATCTTAACTTTTCTACCTAAAAAGAAATAAAATTGGTAAAGTTGTGTGGGATATTGTGATTTAATTAAATTTTAGGCCACTTATGATCATAATTGTTAATTGAGAAATTTTATACTATATTACTTGCACAGGTTGGTTATTAATGACGGGACCAGAAAAATTCGTTAACTCTTATTATCTTGAGTAAATTTTTGAAAATTAGGCATCTATGAAATTATGATATGTACCTGTTTTTTATATCATTGTATTTTCAGAGGGTAGCTAAAGGGAAGAGTTTGCCACGATTTGGGTAATTTTGAAAGCGGGGCCCAAGGTTTGATCTATAATAACTTCTGAAATAATGGGAGAGTTCTGAAAAAGCGAAAAGCAATAGAATACTGAGACTTGCATGTATTAATTGAATAACTTTTGAAGACGATATTCTGCATGTGCAAAGGTTGTTCATTACGATGCATGTGAGTTTTGGTAAAATTCACCAGACGGAGGTCTCACCGGATGTCTTGAGCTGGTTTGATCTGTCGGTTTGGTCTGTCGGCTGGGTCTGTCGGCTGGGTCTGTTGGTTTATCATATTAAACTCTTCCCCTTAGGTATCCATTAAGAACACAATGATATCAAATAAACTTTGTACGTCTCAGAATTTCATAGATGGTTAGTTTTTAACTATCCGTTTGATACAATAGGAGTTGATGAAATTTCATTTTAGTCCATTTATTGAAAATCGCTTAGTGTACATCATGTTTTGAGGAAACGATGGGATTCATGCGAGATTCCGAAATTTATTTCGTGATTTAGTTCCTTAAAGGTGTTGGTATAAACATAGTACGCTGCATTGAAATATTGGGTAGTGTACAAAAACAAGTCTGAATCGCTTAGTTAACCAATTACAAAAGAAAAAATCGTTATATTTTCATTTTTGAGGAAAATAGTCACGTGTTTGGTTTACAGTACTCAAATATATCTAGCAATTACATAAACATTAACCGATTCAATTTTTTTCATTATGAGAAAATTTCCAATGAGAGATTTTGGATTATAGAAGAAATTTGCCATTAAATGGGAAATTTTGCACTACTCGAGAAATTCTACATTTTTACATGATAAATAGACTGGCGTCGAGTAGGTTAGTCACACTAGCGTCGCCAAGGACTCTGCACTGGAAGAACGAAATGACACCGACAGTTCTGAAAAGTCACAAAGCATCGCATCTAAGCGAAAATTAATAAGAGTCAACTAAAACTTTGAACAAAAGTTCCTATGCTAATGAAACTAATAGAAAGAAGTTTAATGAGCTTTCCGTAAACTCGAATTGGAATTTACTCTGTGGTATCAACACGGACTCTCTTCGTTCCGAGTTATTTTGAAAGGTGCTGAACTTTTCAGCGAAATTTATGTTCTTCTAATAATGGATTACACTGTAGGTGATGGATTACACTTACACAGTCTGTGAGAATATACTTAAGTTGGTTTTCTCGTTGCACATTGTTGTCTAGATAGGATGTAGAGCTTTTTTATAATTAAGACTACGGTTTCAAAAATTATTTCTTTTAGAATAAATTGTGCTTCCAGCACTCAATATTTTTGGGATGCCAATATGTTCTGCGTTGTTGCCTGAGTTGACGAATTAAAATACTCAGGTCCAATCCTCGTGGCAGCACGATAATTTGTGAAGGCGCACCAGGTTGTGTGAGCCAGTGAAACGTCAGCGAAGTCCTGCGTAGGTGAAGGAAACCTTGAAGCATTTTGTGCACCGCTGCCCTCATCAATGCCGAGATGGTGTGAGGACAAGGACGTGGAGCAAGAGCCGGTATATTTCCCTTGGTTTGAGCAGCAGTCTTGAGCTTTGCAATTTTGGAGGTTTGCCTGCTGCTGGATCGAAACTTGAATTAAATTTATGTATTAATGACGCTGGATTGCAGAATTTTTGTAAACCAAAATTTTGAACACTTCTTACAAAATGCATCAATTTGACCGCCTATACGACAAGGCTCGTTATTACGCCCTTGTGTCCGTCCCGACGCTTTATTCCTTGTGCAGCGGGCAATTACAGGGGTTTTTAGCCTCGAATATGGAGAGAGGCGTCGGAGCTCCTCCAACAAAATCATGCTTTCGGATCTCAAGCCAGAAAATTTCCTCTGGGTCTGCATCGCCGTGCGAAGATAACGCCTGTGAACTCTGTTAATTAAATACATGTCCAGGTGCTATTTACACATTTTGGCTTGAAATACATATCATGTTTTGAAAAACATTGTTAATCCATGTTTCTGACGGTAATGTGCAGAAACAGGGAAAAAATTTCGCTTTTGGTGATGGTATACAAATTTTCACTCAGCGATACACAATTTTTTGAAATAACCGAAAAAAGTATTACCAAAACATAATGAATGATAGCCTTATGTAAGCAATTTCAGAATTTTTTTCACCACCTTTCCTGTACTGTCAAATGTAAATTCCGAGAGCTTTCGTAACATATGGGAAACAGTGTAGCGAGCAAATGTCTTCAAATTTAGGAACGCATTTTCCTCTAAATAAGAGACGAAGCAAGAACGCTTCTACGCCGACTTCAGTGCATTTCTTCTCTCCAAGTTGGGCCCTAAGTAGTGTGCCTAATCAGGCTCCTCCTTAGCAGCAGCAAACTTAGATTGCCTTTCCTTGCTCCCTGATCTCGGAATAAGTGAGTTTTTTGCGAAACGTATGAAAGCCAGTCATGATATCATAATTAGCTTTTGTAGCTCTCAGGCAAAGCCCGCCTATCCCTTTCTTTCTCATACATTTTCTTTCACTTTCTTTTTTTTTCTTTGTTTTTCTTTGTTTTTCTTTGTTTATATTTGTTTTTCTTTGTTTTTCTTTGTTTTTCTTTGTTTCTCGTTGTTTCTCGTTGTTTCTCGTTGTTTTCTCGTTGTTTTCTCGTTGTTTCTCGTTGTTTCTCGTTGTTTCTCGTTGTTTTTCGTTGTTTTTCGTTGTTT
>VOMN01028387.1:0-19157 GCA_014899125.1 Orchestia grillus | reverse complement strand
AATTGACTTAGAGAACGAAAACATGCATTTATCTAAGAAATTGATCGGAATTCTTTTATTTGTCTTTGAGAGGTATTTTACATAATCGAACGTAGAAAGAAATAATTAAATCTTAGCGAATTCACAAGTGCATAGATACGCTAATGTAAGTGGTATTTAAAATGACGTGTTTAAAAACGAACTGTCAGTGACCTGACTTCTCCGTAGACGCTCGATCATTTTAACGCATACATGTTCCTTTTCAAAAGCACCGGTTGTATAAGTGTAATCCAGCGAGGTTTAGCTACGATAGCGAAAATTGTTCTCAACCAAAATCTTTACAAAAATATCTTCGTGCTCTACCCGATCGGGCTCTCCTAGCACGACGTGTATTTCATTTTATGCATGAATTATCAACACGAGAAAATATGTAACCTTAGTTTTTGGGAGTACTGAAATTTATATTCTAGTGAGGTCAAAAACTAGCCCGTTTGAGCCCCTAGTCCTTCTACAGTGGTTACCTTGAATTGTTCTTCTCACCTGTCACTAGTGATCATTATGGACGTTTCTTTGCTTGCAAGGGTAGTTCATTTCTAAGTATATATGTTATTGGCCAGGTTCATATTCTTTATTGAGCCTAATTTTTTCCAGTTATTGAATGAAAACTAAATAAATAATTTAATGATACGTTAGAAAAATCGATAACTGCCGTACAGAGCAGATAGAAAGGTAATGCTTTTATTTGCTTTCTTTGACAATATTGAGCCCCCTCATCAAGTACAGCCAACGCTGAAATTGCATAATGACAACTTTTCTCACCTGCTTCGATTACTTTGCACGGTATTTCTCCTAGAAATGGCGGAGTCTTTCAAATTACTACGATACTTATGATCGAGAACAATCCGTATCAGCAAGAATCCTCTCAAATGACCAAAACGTTTAGTGTGTGTTTTTATTTGCGTTCTTAACGGTTTCTGTACTGAAGGAGCGTTCTCTCATGACGCATTCCTGATCGCCTTGGCTGCTGCTCCCCAGATGGCCTCGGGAGTTCGCGCTGCTCCAATTCAGATGGTTAGAATCGATCGAAGATATCACTCTAACGGCAAGTCAAAGCGTGTGAGAGTACAAAAACATGCGTTCACACTTCCAATGAACTGAAAATAAGTACGCTAATTAAACGAAGCTTATGAGGTTTTAACAGAATGCTGTGTTACCGAGTTAAATATATGAGTTTGGTGGGGCCGGTGGGTGTCAATTATCTATAAAGTACGTATGTGATTCAGCAGGTGGAATTCAACATTCAAACCACGGATAAAAAACGAAATCGGGAAAAAACTGGAACAGTTTACAAATAATATGTTTTGCTTGTATTGTCAGATCGTTGGTTATAAATCATACTGAACTGCTACAGCGGTAAAAAATTGAATGTTATTTTTTTCAGGCCGCGATTAAAGTGCTTAAAGCAGGGACTACGTCTTAAATATTGAATTGAGGAACGTTCAGGGTTCATGTTTATTGGTTGAATAAGAGACTTTTTCCCGTTTTTTTTAATTTTTGACCCGGCTTTTGATGATCTGCACGAAAGTCGTCTTCAAGGTAGAAAAACTTTCCAATGGTCGTAGTTAAGATGGGCTAATGTGTGTATGTGTGTCCAATATATCCTTATTGGATCTTTATCTGCATATTGGATGTATAGAATGATTTTAGATTAGCAGCAATCCAGGTCGTAGAGTCCCACTCGTTTAATTCGGGTCGTGCAGTCTAAGTTGTGGAGACCGAATCGTGGAGTCCGAGTCATGGAGTAAGGTTTGTGAAGTCCGAGATGTAGAATCTAGGTTTTCGAGTCCAGGTCGTGGAGTCCGGGTCGTGGAGTCCGAGACATGGAGTCCGGGTCGTGGAGTACGGGTCGTGGAGTCCGAGACGTGGAGTCCAGGTCGTGGAGTACGGGTCGTGGAGTCCGGGTCGTGGAGTCCAGGTCGTGGAGTACGGGTCGTGGAGTCCGGGTCGTGGAGTACGGGTCGTGGAGTGCGGGTCGTGGAGTCCGGGTCGTGGAGTCCAGGTCGTGGAGTCCAGGTCGTGGAGTCCAGGTCGTGGAGTCCAGGTCGTGGAGTACGGGTCGTAGATCCGAGTCGTGCAATGGCGGAGCTGGTGACAATCGCTTGGATTCACAGAAGTAAAAAAGTCGAAGGAGATTTCCGATTTTCAGCGATCTTGTGTGGTACTCTAGCGACCGCGTAACTGAAGATCTAAAATTTAATTCTCACGTAGTTGGAAGGTAGCTCCTAATTCAGCAGACTGCCTTTATTCATATTAAAACTAGTAAAAAGAGGCCTTAGGTACTAATTATTGAAACTTTCCATAAAGAAAGATTTTTAGATACCACAAAGTAACAATATATGATACTTTAGTCGTTTTTTAAAACCAGAAATCTACAATTTTCCACTCTTTAATCGTTTTCTCAGATGCCACAAAGCAACAATGTTTGATGCTTAAGACGTTTTTTTGTATTCCACAAAGCACCAATACGTAGTGCAATAATGGTTTTTTGGGATTCATAGAGCAGCAACTCATAGTATATTTATCGCTAAAATTTTCGGACCATACCATATCTTTTATACTGTTTGTAGAATGCAGTGCACTCATAGAAAATAGAACAAATTTTTAGCACATTTCTGTGTATCACTCACTTGTCACAAAAAACACTCACAAATACGATATAATTAGGATATATAAAACATTTTATTGCAGAAATTAAAAACAAGGATCTGGCAACAGGTCAACGAACAAGGCTCCGACCAGACGCCTATGTTGGTGGCTTACAACCGCTGTGGGAAAATAGGATATATTGTTAGTCACATGTCATATATAGGTAGAGTATATGTAAGTGAACCAATTGTAAGTACACCAACCACGTCACGCTTTGCATAAGTCTACGGTGTTTCATTTGAAAATTTCATTTATTCTGTCTACCAAATAATTAAACAAAGGCACCGAAAATTAACAAAATGTAAAACCATTAGGATAAATTTTTTCTAAGTTTCGAGGCCAAGTATTACGCAACTAAACATGTCCTACCATTGGACTTGATACACGTCAATATGGTCCTATTTATGAACACATTATAAGAACTCCGAACGAGTCGAATTCGCCGCACTACTGCACACTCGAAGCACTTATTCTGTACAGGAACACATACATAGGTGCGCTTTGACCCGCCACCTGCAGCTGCAGCACTGACTTGAAGAGTGAGATTTGATGCACCCAGGCGCGTCACTATATTTTCGAGTGCGTACTCGTAAAAGATTGCGTGAATGATTATGAAGTCAACAATTTTGAAAACGATTTTTGCTGGATACTTTCAAATAATCTATGGATTGAATTTCACACTTTCTCAAGAACGGATAATTGACGATGCAGGTCACAGAGAAATATCATCACGTTTACCAAGTTTTCTTGCCATGAGATGATACTTTTACTGAAATTGATTAGACGTGGCTGGCCTGCCAAAATTATGACAAATATTACAACGGTATATATCTCTCCATAGACCTAAAAAGTGAAATTCCCTTATCAAAAAGTCCAGTGAAATAGTTGATTGACACAATTTTGCACAGAGGAGCTCTAATATTGGTACAAAATTCCTCTTCAATACTCAATACTGCCAACTTTCCAGTTAACCTTGGTTGCCAGGAGCAGCCAGTCCACCTTCAAAAAAGCACCCTCGAAACACCAATCAATAGCTCTGTCTATTTAAACAATCGTTAAAGCGATTCATCCATAAAAAAATACGGTCCTTGGCAACTATCGAAACCTGTAAAAAGTCGGAACGAAGCCCGTTTGATCGATGTCGAGTTGAACTCGCATCCTGGCAGCGCAGTCCACGAGGTCCAAAGTGTCGAAGTGAGTCCCTCAATGGACCTCTTCCGCGTTGCTGAATGATGCCGACGTGCGTCAGATCACGTAGCGGGTCCTCGATGTTGCTTTATTTGGTGTCTATTATTGTGTGTACACGTGGGCGTTGAGTCCTTCTAGCGTGCCAGCACACGACTGAAAAGTACAGTTGTGCAAATAACGGATATTAACTGTTAACTGTTAACTACAACGTCGTATCAATCGCCCGACAGTGGGATAGGGGTACAGCTTTATGAAGGAGATGTATGTCAAACCTATCGTTTTAAATATGACACCTGTGAAATGGCTTCATCGCTTGTATTTTAATGTGATAATTGTAGACAAACAGGCGTTCAGGCCCGCAGTGAGAGGGAGCAGCATTCTTGTCCGGCGTCCAAACTTTCTCTGGCTCAGCTTTAGTATCAGAATAATTTCTCTGTAATGGCTCCAATATTTTACTTACATGTACTGCTAGTTATGTTTAGTGTTCACAGGAATTTTCTTTTCAGGTTACATCGTCAGTAATGAATTCCATTCGCTAAACTGTTTTCATTCTTTCATAAATTGCTTTGACTCATTTTTTTGTTGTAGTGCTGTGAAAAAATATTTGTTATTAATGTGCGTGTTCGAGTCATTCCGAGACTATCTAAAACAAGTTCACCTTTCTCATCCGAAAGCGAACTTATCGCCAGAATAATGAATAAAAAACGCATTTGTTTCTAAAATGAATTTGAGAATAGTATTTTAAAATCATTCACTCCTTTCGAATCATTTTCATTGAGTCAGAAATTGAACCACAGAAAAATTTTTGCTCTGTGGCATTATCGACGCTCGCCGTCCATAATTTCTAGGGAAATTTAATTCGTTAGAAAAAAATAGTATTGCACGTCTCGACGCTTCAAGGGACGTGCCTGTCTCGCCTGGTGACTCCGCCTAAAAAGTATTCAAAAGTTGCATTTTATCGTCTGAAGCTTTCAGATGGCATTCAAATAAATTCTGTTCATTTTAACAAACTTTTGAATGAGAATGATGATCTTTTTTTAGAAATGAATTATTGGATTTTGTGACAATTTCTACTCAATACCATGAAGCTTCTCGCATATGATAAAACATTAATCATAATTAAACTAATGAGAAAAGGCAACCATTCAAATGAAGGTATAAAATGGACGAATGAGTTACTTTTCGACTCGAAAGAAGTCTGAATTTAGAGCTAATGCTCACCGCCCACAAGAAATTCAAAATTTATAATCAAGGTTATTCGCAAGTGAACCGGACACTCATACCTAATTAAGAAAATCCCGATACAAAATGGTTCAAAAATATAAACCAACTCGTGGACACCACAGAAGGCAATTCTGCTATGATGACTTGCACTTTTTTTCAAAAGAAAGTGTCGTCTTTAAAGTTTAAAGAACACGAGCAAGGCACAAAAGACCTTACGTAAATAGAGTTGACATGCACTTTGAAACACCTAAATTTCACTTTATGAGTAAGAGCTAACCAAGTTCAAGGTGACTTCTAGCCTCGGAGAGAAAAGCTGAAGGGCAAACAAAAACCTAAGAACTTTCTAAGAGCAGGTTCGGCTCTTGAACAGCGTTACCTCCTGCGGTCGATGACACGCAACTGCAGCTCGCAAAAGTACGCAAGTTCAGACGAGGCTTTTTTTCTGATTCGTTGTTTCGTGACGCGAGAACCACACCTCTCGAGCACTTGACAGTTTCCGATGAGGTGACGGTCATATTTGTTGTTGCTTTCCAACCAGAAAATTCTCAATCCGAGTGTTTTATCGCGAGATAAACCATGTGAAGTCAAAATGCTAATTTCCAGTTAATCAAGGGATCAACAGCACGAAAAAGTCGTGTGCTTAAAGCTCAGGGACTTTTCTCTCTGTGAATCAAAACTTTTTTTGAAGAAACAAGATAGCTTTGGATTAGATAACTGCATGCAAGCCCTCTATACAAATGTTACAGATCAGGATAGCAGCATGATCTCTGGGTAACTCGGTGGGATGCTTTCGTCGTAGAGCTCGACTACGCAGCAGCCTCGACTTGCCCTGGGTGTTTTAGAAAGCGTGGGGTAAAAAATGGACCTCAGGCTTAGAGTGTGTTGAACTTTAAGACGCAGTGATGTAATGCCGAGTGCCGGCGCATCTGAAAATGAGCACGATCATGTGGGGCGATGACTTACGTGTGAGAACGTATCGCATTCTTCACAATGATCCGAATAGTAAGCGGTTTGAAAGTTATCGTGGGAGCTCGTGTTTGTCACTAAAGGACCGAGGCATTGAATACTTTGGCGTACAGTTAGTGAGTACTTCTAAAAATAATGCAGTTTGGTTTCGAATAGAAATCCTGTCTCACTGACTAGTTCTCGCTATAAATTCCGGACTAAACTTTTGTTCACTGCGAAGAATCTAGCGTGCTTTTTTAGGGACCGATTATAAAAAAGGCCATGTAAATAAATGCAATCCTTTCAACTAAAGTCAATAAATCCAACTTATTCACCTCGCACGATGGGTGTAAAAAATCACACATGAAGTAGTCATAGAGGATAAATGGGAAAGTCATGGGTTCATGATGATTTGAAATTTTAGTCTGAAAATTTTAACATCAGGCAGTTCATCAATTTTGAATCTACGAATATGGAGCGGCGCAGGGCTGCAAGCATTTTAATAGCAGGGAAAATTTTGTTTTGTTTTGCTAACAATAAAGTGGAAGTGATACAATTAAATAGGGTGACACGGTGGCCAAACAGGAAGTGACGAAATAAGCATCGCGGGAAATAAGCTCAACTTTCATTCGCAAGAGTTGCCGAAGTTCTTCCAGGAAATTGATTTATATAATGACAATTGCTAACACATCCTTTAAAGTTAATATCCAGTGCACAAATTCTTCAACTTTCTTCTGTTGTGCTCTTACTTTACAAGGGTTCAAAGTTTGTACCTCGTCCTTTTTCAACAATTTTCACGAAGCTAATCTTCAAAGCATATATTCTTCAACATATATTCAGGGCTCCTTCATCATTAGGAATTTATTTTTTGCCTCGTCCACCTGCAACGAATTTTAATTTTTCTCTCAGTGCTCCATGACGATGATGACACTCCCCGACTGGCACTCCAGGAAGCGCTCGCCACAGGCACTCCCGGCCACTGAACCCGGTAGATGAGCGTACAGAAGAGCCTTGTGCTCTGTCCTTTTATGGTCTTGCGTAAAACTGCCTCGACTACTAAATATAAAGCAGTAAAATGACGAAAATAACTTCGTCATTTCAGACGGTTCGAGTGAGCGACGCTCGCTCTTCTCGAGTCTTTGAAATGAAATCGGAAGCTGTGATGAAATTTTAGGAACCACTCTCAAAGCTAAATGATTTCTTGAATGGTTAAATATTCGCTGTTAGCCCCAGCCACTGAAGCCTCGAGTGTGCTTCTGCCACCTGGGACGGGGATTTGCGGAGCTCGTACAAGTGATATGCATAAGGAGACTCTAAAAGAAGTATGTACTCACGGCTTAAAACTATTTGTAATTCGTTTATTTCGAAGCCAAAATACAATGACCCTGAAATAAAATATGTGTCATTGGATATGATCTGAAGAAGACTCAAATGTTCGACGATTTATTAGGCTTGAAAACAAGCGACTTGCAAGTGCCAAATGCACTAACAGAATTTCATAAATTGGGTGCACATGAACGTTTGTTGTTGATTTACGACATCATTTACACATTCTCTCACCGGAGGCGTCACCCTCGATTTTTGAGGTCGTTTCGAGTTGCAAAGCACACCATAAACTAATATATTAAAATACAACCAATATATTCTTTGACACAGCATTTGCATTTTAGATATGCTTTCGAGTGTAAATAACTCATCTCCTCTCCGGTGAAGTGGAAGTGTACACTTCAACAGGAAGCGTATCACGATGCCAATCCAGACTGCGTCGGCCACAGTCGGTGTACTGCGCAGCACATACATAGAGCTGGTGGAGGCGCCCTTCTCATCAACTCGACTTATGTTCTAAACTGGTTTCCACTAAAGGTTATTACGATTAAAATTTTGTGTTTTTCTGTTTCATGGAGGTCGATTGCTTGTAGGTTTGTGTTTTTTAAATGCATGGTAAGTGGCTCCTTATAGGAATTGCTATAAGAATATGAGCTAGGACAAAAATACACTTTCATTGTGAAATTATTATATGACGGTACTCAAGGCCATGCCTTCTTATGCCTGTTTTGCAGATTTTTTAATTGTAATGGTCTTGAAATTTGTGGGACGCATTTTTTCCATTTTTCTTACTATTAATTAAATTGCCAAAGGATTGTTGAGTGTCACCAATCAAGAAACACTTCACCTTTTAATTTCATTATTTTTATTCAATGCACTAGTTCTTTTTTGTGCTTACGTAAGGTATGACAGAGTACAATTTGTTTGAGCTTTCTTGGGTAATTTCATCCTTCTGAGTTCAGGCAAGCTGATGAAGATGAGTGGTTTTCTCGAGTTTTCTAGAGCTCACGCCTATTGTTTTACTTTTTCGCCTAGAAACTGTTCCTCGAAAAACCGGAGCACCCCGTAAACTTTCATTTCTTATTAACTGCATCGAACTCTAAGCCTGATGGATGTATGTACACACAAACCCATCTCCGGGCATGAGAGTAAGATGTTTCGCAAGAGGGCCCCTGTGACTTTCTTTCCCCATAGTAATGAGAGAAAGTTGGTGTCGCTTGTCCTCCGCAGGCCTGTCGTTTTCTGGCCGCTCCGTTGGAAGCAAACTCGTTTCTTGTCCCAAACAAAATGACTCTGTGGATAAGCTTCAGAGATGCTAGCGAATAATCTTAAGCCCTGCAACCCTGATCAGAAACGTTAGACTCTAAATCGAACTATAATGCTGAGCACTATTCAAATAACATGTTGTATTTACGAGCCTTACGCTAATTCAAGTTCTTATAAAATGAAGCTTCCTTCGTCACCTAATGCAAGCACCTTGCAAAACCAGGCTGTAAAGGATGATCATGCATGCCTTGGTTACACATGGTTTCGCAGTTCTTCTGTAGAATTTCCTGTTCAGTTGGAAAGTTGCGAGGATGGGTCACTAAAGTTTAAGCCTTGGTTTCAAAAGATGCTTTCGCTGTAATCTCCATGTAGCTCAACAGCCTATGTACGGTTCAGCTTCAGAATTATCGCTCGAAATGATATTACAACGCAAATTATGTATACCTCACGTTATCGATGTTTGGATTAAAACAACCGAGCAGAGTCTGTTCGCACCAAACGACTCTATTTTGAGGTGACAGTTACGTATTTAATAAAAATAATTTCAAACGTCCCAGCCTATAACTGTAAACTCGGTTTCAATAATATTGTCTGAACCGAGTTCACAGCTAAATTGTTCATGCATCATTACCGACGAAAATACTGCTTGAGAAATTCAACCAAATAGATTTTCAAAAATAGACTTGCCAAGACGCCAGTGCTGCAAAACTCTTTTAAAACAGGTGGGGAAAATGAAGTTTAAACCGGAATATTTACGGCTGTTCCACCAATTTTGTTTCTTGCTGGGACTCTAACAATAGAGAATTTCTTAGCAATCCTTCTAGGCTTTTGCGTTTGTGGTGAGAACAATATTAATAAATTATTATTATCTATGTAAGAAATATTATACTTCAAATCCTGTTCGTTTTGGCTCAATCCATACATCCGTCACTAAAATCTCGATGAAGATTTGAACTAAGGGGTACCGTAAGGGGTGTAAAAGTTCAGCACGGATTTGATGAGTAATTTGCGAGACAAAAGAAAACCAAAGCTTCGCTACAAACAAACAAACTGTGACGTTATGCTCGCAACCAACTGTGACGTTATGCTCGCATCCAACTGTGACGTTATGCTCGCAACAAACTGTGACGTTATGCTCGCAACATACTGTGACGTTATGCTCGCATCCAACTGTGACGTTATGCTTGCAACCAACTGTGACGTTATGCTCGCAACAAACTGTGACGTTATGCTCGAAACCAACTGTGACGTTATGCTCGCATTCTTCACTGCCGTGCTCACAAGACGAAAGAACTGCCACATGTTTTTGGTCGCTGTATGTTAGTGCACGACGTGTTCCTCGATACAGAGCCGATACCTTCATCGTACAGACCTGCTATGGGACAATACAGAGCCGATACCTTCATCGTACAGACCTGTCATGGGACATTCGTTCTGTGCTTACAGGCCGTGCTGCGCTGCACGGTTTAGTGTCGCCCCTGCTTCGTGTGTCGGGACGGCTCAACACCTCAACCCTGAATCCCTTACCGTCTATATGGATTTCAAATTCGTTTTCAGGAGGATGCGCTAGTCCTTCGTAAAAAGGTAAATGTAGCTGCGTTGATTGTGTGCGTGAGGCGGCAGCGAGTTTTTCGTGGAAAGATAAACGCAGTATTGTTGCGTATATGCGTAAGGCATCAGATAGATTTTTTTACAAAACTAAATGCAATCTTATCGTATATATACGCAAGGCTGTAGCTAGTTTTTGTAAGTAGAACGCTAAATGCAATATTTAATTTCAGAAACACACATGTCTGCCAGCTATGAAGTTTTTCGTAAAAAGATAACCGCATCCACGTTTGATTTACGTACGCAGGCTACAGCCAGTATTTCGTACACTAAATTCGCCTTAGCCCCAAAATAAGTTGCCCACACTAAGACTAAATTTGCAAAAACTTGAGGCAAAACCTAAAATGAACGATAATTGCACAATTTAAGTGCTGACAGACCCTTTACGTAAACGCGGATCTGGTGACTAACTACCGCACCGATATCATATAATTTGTTTGTCTTACGAGGTTTGTGCGTAGGACACTGACGTAGCACTTTCGTTTCTATTGTTCGCTCTGAGGACTAACAATTACCATTAACGCGTAGAAAGCTAAGTCGTACTTCTTTTATTTCTTCTATGTACCGCACTGCTTTTGTACGCAGTAATGCGCTAACATCGTCCCTCTGTTCTATTCATTCTCTCACACGATTTACAACAATTCATTGGAAAAAGTATTAATGACATTCATTTTTCCGATTCGTAAATAGGAATTTTCGGCGAGAAGCGCCAATACATTACTATGCAATCGTCCCTGGACTCAACAGAGCTATGCAGAGAAAGCATGTGTTCCCTTGACTCAGCAGCACTATGCATAGAAAGCATGTGTTCCCTTGACTCAGCAGCACTATGCATAGAAAGCATGTGTTCACTTGACTCAGCAGCACTATGTATAGAAAGCATGTGTTCCCTTGACTCAGCAGCACTATGCATAGAAAGCTGTTCATTTGACTCAGCAGCACTACGCATAGAAAGCATATGTTCATTTGACTCAGCATGTGTTCACTTGACTCAGCAGCACTATGCATAGAAAGCATGTGCTCCCTTGACTCAACAGCGTATACATAGAAAGCATGCACATCTTCCTTCACACCTCGCACAAGTTCCCTGACTCTGAACAGCGCAATGCATAGAAAGCATGGCCGAGGCTTTCTTTGTTCTGAGCTGCAGAGCTCAACCACGAAAGCGACGATCTTAACGGAGACTGGAGGGCTTCCATTCCCCACCTCGTAGCAGCTGAGTCACTGCCGAGCGAGTGTTTTCAATTCTAACGCTAAAAACGTCAAAAATACAACTCCAAATTCTTCGGTAGTCCACCGTACATGTGTGACATTGTGTGTGTTGAGTGTGAAAAAACAAGAGCCTGTTGGTCGTGCGAGAATATACTTCGACAAACGTCAGCGCTACATAGGATGGAGGCTAGACATGTGGCACTGGCTGAAGCGAGTTTCTCTAAACTTGGCAACACGGCGCATGAAATCCAGGTCGGTTATTCAACTCGACGGGCTGACAAAAACGGAAAAAAAGCGACCATCATGTAGGTACACGGTCATTTCCCCCTCAACGATGATGTTTCGACAGCAAACTGTTGCTGCTACAAACGAGCGTCCTATAGAGCTGAACTTGAGCGCGCCGAGCTTAGGAATGAATTTGTTAGAAGCAGCCCTTGACATCCTTAAAATAGCCTTCGCTGAGACGTAGGTCTTCTCCGTTTCCGCGATATTTGACCTGCTACAAGTTCAAGGGCACGTTATAGTTGTGAAAGAGGGCAATGCACTGGGGCGTAGAAGTTTTATTTTGGCTTGAATTAAAGTACTTGAAGGTCACCTTCATTCTTGAGACAACGCTCTTCCTGAAAATGCGCTGACTCGACTCTCCCAATGATACGTAGGCTAGAAATCACGGGCAGCCTTTGCGACGATGTCATAACTTGTTCGTTGAGCGGAAGGAAAGCACAGCGCACATAGTCAGGAAAAGAACAACGCCCTTGTGAGGCCAGCTCATACTGCGCGTGATGGGGAGGAAGATTAGATAAGACACATATAGTACGACATTCACATCTTCTGGCATTCGAATGAACGAAATGTGGGGAACAAATCTGAAGAACAATGCTTTACTTTGTCAGTTAAAAGATGCAGTGCACCTAACAATGATCAAATAGTCGAGCTGCGGGCCATATGCCATGCTGATAATTAAGTTCACGTTATAATTGTTATCTGAGGGTTCACGCTCGTCGATGTTTTAAAACGTCATTTCAGAAGGCTTTGATGTTTAGTGAAGATGTATATATATTATGTATTGTTTTACTGTTAATTAAGCCAGAAAAACATCCTTTCGGCTATACATGAAAACTGTGTTTTCTTTTTTTTGGCAGTTGAGTTTGCGCGTTCCTCAGCGGTAAGGAAAGAATTTGATCCTCTTTCAGAGGTGCCCCGCTCATGATGTTTGAGATCGACGGGTTGGCCGTATTTTGAAATTTCATTTTAGAATTGGTGATTGCTGATTAAGGTGGGAATTTACGTACCTTATTTTTAAATGGCATTTTAGATTTCGTTATTGTTGATTGGGGTTAGCATTTACTTACTATGTTTTAAATTTTATTTTAAAATTAGTAATTGGTTTTTGAGTTTGGTATTTGTTTTCCCAATTATTAAATCTCATTTTAGAATTGGATGCCGGGGAGTAGCAATGACAAACAAAATAATGCGCAGTACGTCACTGTGTGAACTACATCACAACCCTAATGCATAATTCGTGAATAATTAATCTGGGCAGCGGAAACTTTCGTGAGTAAAGTGAATGTATAGACTTTGTAAAGATTGTTATATCGTTCAATCATTCCATTGTACATTCAGATTTGTTTTGAAAACTGAGAGTTCAGAAAATTTATCTTTCTTACATAAGATTGTGACACAGACCATTGTGATAGCATTCAAAAGATTCATTGTCTTCATGAAAGTTCTTTTACGCATTATTGAATGCTAGCCAAATTATTTGAAGCTATTCGGAGGCTAAGCACTTTATTCTTGTCGAGACAGTTACATCTTTCACTGTCGATACATTTATCCAACCCTAAACTGAGCCCTGGAGTAAACCATACACTTCCCGACTCCGACTTCCTTTCTTTTCCTTCTCCGAACCCAACTTCATTGGATTTCAAAGCCGAAAGTCGAAAATAGACCAGAGTAATCCTTCACTACATCGTAGTTTGCCTTTCACCGTCCGAGTGCATAATAGATTTTTAAAATATATTCAACTTAAATTAGCATGGCGCTTCGTGCAGTACATCGCAGGCTCCTGCGTCGATCGAAAATTGGTATAGTCTAGCCAATTGGCTTTTGGAGAAGCGTTCATGAACAGTGGAAAATTGATGAGATTGTAAAGAAGCTTTATAAGAGCATCTATATGCATGAATATCGTAATAAATGAATATTACAATACCCTGATGAATCATTTTAGTCAGTCCTGTTTTTACCGTCAGATTTCACCGATCGCTGGAGACCTGCTAACTGATATCTATGCTGCATGCTTATAGACTTCCTATTTTTTTCAATGGTATTTAAAATTGTCCATAATATTGTCCGATTGAGGGCAGATATCGCTACATGATAGTAGATTATCGATAGGGCGGCTAATGAGTTAGACGGGGGTTCACAAAATGTTCAAATCTGATGCTACTGGCATGCCTAACTCCTTGGATATTCAACGGTCGTTTACTGTCGCTCTTGCATCCCACACAGTCCCAGGAGCGAAATTGAAAAATGTGCCACTGCGTTTCTAATCACAGGTCACAGTTACAGGTACCTCTAGACTGAACTCATGGGTGCATAACAAGATTTAGAACAGAGAATTCAGTGTTTAATTATGAATTTATTCTTGCTTAGAGTGTCAGATTGGTCATATTTTATTTTAAAATATAAACTATGAACTCCAGCGTGTGCTTATTAAATTTAATGAATCAAGTTTAGAATTTAGCCATGTATTAATTATGGGCTGCTAAAAAAATTAAAACAAAATGACAAATTTCAAACATAAAATTTAAAAATATAAATATGAAATTTTCAATATTAATTTTGGTAATTTATTTCCTACTTTCACACTGATAATCTGAGAATATTATAATCTCATAATATTTGAGCACATTCTTTTCCCAGTAACATATCTTTACATTGCTGCAGTTAGTACGATAATACAAATATAGGTACAAAGTTCCAACGCGCTCCTTAATAATAAACTGCTGTCTAACCCACAGCTTTGAATATTAATAATTAACATTAAATTAATAATTGTTCATATCCCACGTCACACCTCGCGATAGCTTCCCTTTGAGAAAACTTATGACTGAAACTCCATGCTGCATAATACCAGCCACATAGATTCATCGCTCCCCCCAAGAAAAATCTTATGAATAAAGGGCACGTGCTTGAATTCGTCTACCGAAAGAATGAACAGGTAATGAAAAGTAAGATAATGTACTCGGGTTGAAGGCGTTTGTACACCTAAAGGTCGACAACCCGCACGGGCTGTGGGAGTACTCGGCGCGTGCATTGCTGAGCTCAACCACCAACGACTGCGTTGAGGTTTGCTCGAAATGATTCCGGCATTCATGACTTGTACGCTCAGCCCTCATAAATTTTGATGCACAGGCGATCCTAGAGATATGACGCACTTGTTTTATGTTACATTTGATCTGGGCCCAGCAATTTTTAGTTTTAGGTATTCGAAATGGGCGCTTTCGAGTCAGGAGCTCATGAGTGATTCGAATATTTCGAGGTAAAGTTTTTTGGGCTCAAATCAAATGGAGATTTAAATGAGTTTGTCATATGAGGAGGATCGTCTGTACGTCCCTGCTCAGTTAAACGAGTCTTGCGTGTGGGCTACGAAAATTATTCTTGTATGATTACATGCATATTAAAATGTAAAAATACAGCATACTTAGTGATTGTGGTTTAAATAGAATTTCGAGAAGCAGTTTCCCGGAAAACTTCGGTAGGAGTGTTCCTATTAGTCGAGTAATTTCATTTTTTATTAGTGCGTATAATCGGCGCAAAAAAATCAAAATTTGAATAATTATACCAGTAAAGAACCTGGCGAATTTACAAAACAATTTAAGCATTCGGAACAATTTTCCAGATAAGTAAAAGTGAAATACAGTATGGAAATACGTCGCTTCCTGTTCACCTGTTCTCATACATGAATGAGAACGGGCAATTCACACGAAAAATTTCCGAAGTCGACCTATCAACGAGCCAAAGTCAAACCTTAGTTAAGAAGTACCAATTTTATTTTCGCTAGCAGATACGCGACAGTTTTTGTGTCGGAGGACAGTCATTTTGTGGATTATAATGTCTCAACTTTACATTATAGTCAGCAACAGGTGAATAAATTAATTGTCTTGAGTCAAAATCGTCAGATTGTGAGGTGCTCATTTCATGCATGAAAGAAGTAAAAATTTAATAATTGGTTTTACTCTCTTCCATTTCAGATAACGACTACCTATATTAATACTATTAATTCAACTATACTGACATTCAGTATTAACTTTTATGCAATCATATTTTTGATTCTGTGTGGCTTATTGTCAGAGGTCAAATCAGAATAAAATTAAATTTTATGATTGTTATGCACAGAAATTTAGACGAAGGCGGGAGCTCAAAATAGCGATGCGAAAACCATTTTCAATTTGGAATCCAGTAACGTAAAGAGTGTCCAAAATTTTCAATATGGAACTAGATTAAAATCCTTTTCAGATCGGCTCAAACCCAATTTAATTTTCAACCATGGTATTGAAATCTTGAAAAATGCAAAAACGTGGACTAGTTTTCCTGGTGAATTAAGAAGTAGAAGCAATATTCTCTCCCGCCAGCTTCCTTCCAGATATTACCAGAAAATTCAATGGTCTTCGTAGGGTTAGAGTGGGCATAATTCGCGGGTAGGTATAATCGAGTTGTGAATTATGTAACGAGTGTGCATATTTTATCCTAGCGAAAAACGAAGTTAGCCAGCGAGCAAAAAGATATACAACATCCAAAAGATCTACAGGGCAGGGAAGAATCTTGGATGCTTTGATACACAATGCAGTATGTGCAATAAATATTTGATGCAAGGTTAAAAGTTTATTTTCCATAATTATGCAAGATGAAGTATTTTTGTGCGCTGACTATTAAATCTATGTAAGAATGAACAAATAGTAAAGTATTGACATAATATAGGTAAAAGTATTAAATTTTGGCTTCAAAAAGTATCCAGTGCACCCACAGAATAAGTTTTAAGGGGATAATATATATTCCTCCAACATTCCAGAGTGGTTTATGTGACAGGAATGCTGTAGAACGTTCCAGAAAATAATGTACTCCGTCGACGTGCAACAGCGGACCTCACCCAATGTCTGAGACCCACGTCATAAGAAGGTCATCGTTCAATACTCTAAATCTAAAATGGCGAAGATTAAAGAATTGCTATGATTGGACCAGTGAAATAATAGTTCAATTAATTAACTGTGGTTAGAGCTATGGAGAAACTGTTATCTGTAAATCCACTGCAAGTCTACCGCTTTCAGGGCGACTATGTAAAATTTCAAACCGTGCGGCAGCGTACAATTCGTAAAGTAAAAATAAAGTCCTCGAGTGGCTCGAATTGAATTTCGAAATGATTTGGAAGCGGCTGGAACCAATGTACGAAAGAATGTAATTCAAGCAGTTCATAGGAATTAGGGATGCGGTTCTCGCACACCACAAAAAAAACATTTTGTTGACTCCATTTCAGAAATTGTCTGAATTTTGCCGAGCCCCCATTTTGAGAGAAGTCTGCCAGAGTTTGGGACGTTGTGCTACATACGGTCTGGCGAGCCGAAGAGTGAGTTTTTTGGACTGAACTTTTGACTTTGTGTTAGATATACACTGCACCTCCTGCTGTTGTATGTTAACATTTCATTGATATTACAAGCCTCTGCCTATTCCTTCATTTTTTCTTGCGCTGCAACTTTCCGTAGCCGGCAGAGGGTGCAAACAGAAAACTGTAGCTTTCGCAGGCAAAACGAACATCTGTTCTGGCTTTGCTCACATTCAAAATGAAACTGCCAGACAGATTGAAGGTGAGAGAAGCTTTTTGTAATTTCCTATATAATTGTCTTCAATTATTCTAAGCTTCATGTGTGTATAATAACTCACAACTAGTTTTTGTACTAACGGGTTTTGATGCGCTAAAGACAAAATGTACTAAAATGATCATCGCTTTTTAATTTAGACAAAATTTAGGAGATTTTTGGGCAAAAAAATTTGTCTTTTTCTCTAAATTACAATGTTTGTTTTCTTCATATACCTACGAACAGTAGCTGTCAGAATCGAAAAAAACTTGATTTCAAAAAAGTTGCACGGTATTGCAGGTTCTCAAATCAAATTAGTTTCTGAAATTCAGCTACCAGTTTACGGAGACTTGGGATGCATTGAAACTATAACGGTGGTGAGCTCAAACCGAGTGCCAAATTTCGTGATTCATTTGCGCAACACTCGTTAACGAAGCTTTTTGAACTTGCACTTGAAAGAAAACATTGGACCTGATGAGCGAGACTAGGAACCATGGCTAGTCACGGTCGCGTTCCGAAGCGACAATGGTCAGAGCAGAGACTTGGAAGCCGACTGGCGGCGTAGGAAAAAGCTATCGAAGATAAAACGCTGAGTTTTTGTGCTCACAAGTTCCAGAGAAATCGTGTATTTAGGCAGACAAAAATAGGAATTTTTTTATTGGCGGTCAAATACGAGATGATTGAAAAATTTGCCTATTCTTGAAGCTTCGATGTATGTAACCCAAGACATTTGAAGGCTTATAATAAGCTATAGTACTATTATCACTCGGGCATGCAATACATACATAAAATGAATACATTTTCCCGAAAGTCCTTTTATTCATGAATTCATTCCCCCTTGTCCAGGACTTGAAGGCGACGCTGAAAATGAAGAACAGTTTCTGCACCTGCAGAGTTTCCCTTCACGTCTTTGCGAGGGACTCTCCCTTCACGCGTAATTTCGTAGCTAGAAGCACCAAAGGTCTTCTACGCTGACATTTCGAGTGAAGACTCGGAGCATGTACGTATGTCGTGACCCGAGGATACGAAAACTGCTGTTTTTGAGATACGGACATTCATGGCATA
The DNA here is from genome assembly GCA_014899125.1 of Orchestia grillus. NCBI lineage: Eukaryota > Metazoa > Arthropoda > Malacostraca > Amphipoda > Talitridae > Orchestia > Orchestia grillus. Next base: position 786 of record VOMN01028387.1, on the reverse strand, counting down.
AAAACACATTCACTGCAAACAGCGTGTAAGGATGTGCGATAGCGCACGATGTGGGTCTCGCGCGAGTGAATGTACGTTTAGTAATTACTGTTACGAAACCTCCTAGAACGTAAAGCGAATTTGCGGTGTGCATTCTAATAAATGAGTGGCAGAATTTGATAAAAAGATTAAGAACTAACTACTCTGAATAGAATAGGTACCTCATGCTTTACAAGAGAAGTCATATTTTCAACGGAGAAAGTGATTGCTACTTGAAAATGGAAAACATGCGTCTACCTCAACTCCAGAATCAATAACATAAGGTCAACGACACAGAATGATGAATAGAGTGAGTGACAGAATACATCTATAAACAGCGCTCAATATTCACGCCACAGTATTAGAGTGTTGCGTAAGCGTCTTTCATTCTACGTGTGAATTATAAAAAAAGTGGACAACTGGGTCAATCCATATCGTTTGAAGTTGCCTTTTTTCGAGTTAAAATATTTATTTTTTCTCATTTCTTGATGGCCATTCTATTGTCCACAAAACATTGATCCCCCGGTATGCATAGAACCAATTGGACAGATTGAAGCATTGGCTCACCGTGTGAATGAGTTTTGATGAACACGGCGTCTGTCAGAACATTGAACTGTCAACGCGACCGCCATCAGCTGCCGCAGCCTGGGCCGCCGCTGTCGCTCCGGTCACCGACCTCCGCCATCCGTGCGTTGCCTTGTAGGTGGTGGTGGTGTTAGTGTTATTGGTGGTGGTGTTTGTGTTATTGGTGGTGGTGTTTGTGTTATT
>VOMN01028381.1:0-18222 GCA_014899125.1 Orchestia grillus | reverse complement strand
TATCATAGACGGTAATTTTACAAAGTAGATTTAACATGGGGGTCATATGTTTCAGAAAATTATAGGGACCGGTTGATAGAACTTGGATTGAATTTTGTGAAAAAAGCTTCCAGTACGACCGAGTGCTGAGAGTTTTGTACAATGAACGTTTTGTACAATTTTGTTTTGTATAATTTGTTTTGTACAATTTGTACAAAAGAGAGTTTTGTACAATTTGTTACGTACGACCGAGACGTTTCCTGGAAGCTTTTTTCACAAAATTGTTCGTTGGAACTAAATTGAACGTAGTATTTACTTGGCTTTGGAAATCTCGTAGGAAATAAAGAAGAATCATTAGAGGCTCGAATGGAACTTTGAATCCGGTCGAATTATCAAAACTTTTACACGAGATTTTCGACGATATCATGGATACAAGATTGGTAAATAAGTCCAGAGTTCATTTCGTTTTTGTCGCTATCTTTCGAGAACGTTCAGAGCTCAGATTGGAAAAACAACTCCTCCGCAATCCTATAGCGCAGCCCTAACAAATTAATTGATAAAGAAAACTGAATCAATCGGGCTAAGAAAATATAAAAATAAAATTCAGGTAGAGAGGACTGATCGGAAATTTGAAAAAGGTTTCAGCCGAACTGGTCAGGTGGTTTAGTATATTACTAAAACTCTGACCATCTTGCTTGCTTGCCTGTTTGTAACAAAGCACACTCCAGTAATAAAGAAATTCAAAACTCATCTCATAGTAATTAAATAAGGATTTTTCCCTCGCATCATGGTTACAGTTCATTTGGACTCAATTGACTTTTATTTCTTCAGCTATAGATATTGTGTTAGGAAATAATGAAAAAAATTTAAAGTCTCGACTGTGACTTTAAAAAAGTTCTATGAATTAGAATTTCATGTAATTTTTCGTCGAAACAATGGATATGAGATTGGTTTACAGCTCCAGATATCTTTTAGTTTTTTTAGGATCTTTCGAGAGCTCTCAACACTTGGATAGGAAAACAACTCTTTCTCTACACCACCGAGATCCTACCCGCGCCAAGAAATTCTACTATAAAGAGTGGGCCACAAAAAGTTTCATTTTTTCATATACTTATAACTCCATAACTAATGGCCGTAAAAACTTCTGTATGGTCTTATTTTTACCATAATTCAATCTACTTTCATCAGGTTAAACAGCTGTCACCATTGGGTACATGCCTTCACTGAGGCCGCTGTCACCAATGGGTACAGGCCTTCACTGAGGCCGCTGTCACCAATGGGTACATGCCTTCACTGAGGCCGCTGTCACCAATGCGTACATGCCTTTACTGAGGCCGCTTTCACTAATGCGTACATGCCTTTACTGAGGCCGCTGTCACTAATACGTACATGCCTTCACTGAGGCCGCTGTCACTAATGCGTACATTCCTTCACTAAGGCCGTTGTAACCAATGGGTACATGCCTTCACTGAGGCCGCTGTCACTAATGCGTACATGCCTTCACTGAGGCCGTTGTCACCAATGGGTACATGCATTCATCAAGGAATATTGTCTGTTTTCTATTATAGCAAGCTGAACAAAGTTAATCTATTTCGTCATTCGCTTTCATCGTTTAAATGTGAGCAAACAGTATTCAAGCTTCATTCGCGTCAGCTTTACATTTCCATATCATTGATGTTATCGTTAATATAATATTGATTGTGATAATGCAACAAAAGAAAACCTCAGAAAAAGGCCACTTGGAATTTATTATAACGATCCCCGTCAATTTTCTATGTTGTTTTCTGTTTCTCGTGTAGGAATGCATGCCAGGCATCACTAATGGGAAATATTTACCCACGCTCAATCATGAAATTTTCAGGATGAGAATTTTTTGCATCGAAGTTTGAACAACGTATTTGAAATGAGAAGTATGCATTTTATCGCTGGATAAATTGCTACTCAGATTTACAGAGGGAATTTTTAGTTGGGTGTAAGATTTGTTGCTGTTGATATTTTAGCTGCGAGGTAAGCTCATTCTTTCACCCCTCCTGGCTGCCCAGGAAGCAGCGCCCGAGTGTGAAAAGCGATCGATGTGCGAGATTTCATGGTTCGATTATTTTTTAAGTAAATTACTGATTAGGGAATTAATTACCTATCAGGTGCTAGGAGTGAAGTTTGAAGCCATTTTGAGAGGCAGGCAACTGGCAAACCGCTGCTTCAATAATACACTCTCATGAATAAGATGCGCTTTGCATGAATCTAGGACAGTTGGACCTGGAGATAATATAGTCATCTCGGCTTAAGGTTTTCAGCTTTACTCAAATTTTCTTCCTAATAAGTTTCATCATATCAATTCTTCTCCACAAGATATGTAGATTTGACTGTCGAAAACGAAATAATAAGATATTTCACAGTATCGCATTATTTGGAAGGCTTTGCTACGTTCCATTGGAAGAAGCTTTTAACTTCTTGCAAAGGCAGAAACATTTTCATATCAAATGATTTTACCTGGAATCTTCAGTGTTTTCTGTTGCAAAATTGCCGTTTTTCCAAGAAGAATTTATTCGAGCATTCGTGCCTGACTTGAGATAGCGAAGGAAATGATATGTGACCCTCGCGGTCGCTGGCTTCCAGCTCAACGGTAGCGCTTCCGCCTTTCCTATGGATCTCCCCTTCTATGTGCAGCTGATGCAGGTGAAGAGGTTCTCTCCAGGAAAGTTTTTTGTTACCACTCGAATTCCATCAAATTGTTCTGAGTGACTGTGACATGATATGCATGAATGAAAATATTTAAATGAAATGAAACAAGTCGAGCGTTCTGTTTCGATGCCTAAAACATACTTCGAAGTTAATGCACAAATTTCCTTGGAATGTATGTAAGATACTCAACTATTCGAAAATATTTTGGTCTACTTCAACGCTTCAAAGTAATTGAATACTTTTTCAACGCGGAACTGAATTTTAGAAGTGGTTTTTAATTTGAGTCGTCACCTGAGGGAGCTTCCGTTCTCAGCGCTTGATGCAGCGCTCCCTCGTCTTACACACAAATCAAATTAATTGTTCTTTTGGGTAACAAAATTGCTTTTGTTTTCCTGATGAATTCCAACTGTTCGGAATTTCTCCCGTGAAATAGTCCCACAAAAGCAATTTCTGGGAAGACTGTAAGAGTAACGACCCGAACGTTCTTTCAACCTCGTCGAGGTTGAAGTGATTTATGACTGACGTTATGTGGCAACATGTTTCATTTTTTTAGCGGCGTGTCATATGCGTCTTTAGGTCGGCAACTTTTCGCCATTTATTGCGATCTATTGCGGCATTAAACAAACTTGAAAACACCCTCCATGGCCCCGCAGCGCCGCCGCTCGAGAGGACGACGGCACTTGCCGGGCCGTGCTCGGTTATTACCTCAACTTTAAAAAAGATTATTTTACGCGTTGAATTGAGCTGAGCGAATGTCGATATTTGTTGAAATGAAATGTTTCAAGAAATATGTGTTTATTTCCGCCTTCTCTATATGAATTAGGTGAGTGATGCATTCGTGCGTACATGTGAGTTCCAACGCCATTCCTACACCATTTTCTCGTTCTGTGTCTTTTCTGACTAGTTACGGGATTCATTTCCCTATTCACTACGAAATAATTCACAGCACAAATGTTATCATTACAAGAATTATGTCATCCAAATGTGTACACTAATCTAATTACGTACACTAATTAATGCGAGTCACTTGATCACCCTTACGTAACTTTGCCCTAGAAGGAGCGTAGCCTAAAGAAAGCATCGTTATGCCGACAGGACCGAAAAATGATTCAGAGTTTTAATTCAATAATTTCGTTACAGAACGACTCACACCTGCAAATCTTATGCGGACGTGGAGTGTAACTATTCCATTAGACTTGGTAGGTGGCGTTAGCTTGAGATATATTTGCATGCCCTTCTCTTCTGTTTCGAAATTGTCGGATGATGAACAGTTCGCAGGAAGGTAATTCAAAAACACGAGGAATGCTCCCAGGACCTGAGTGTCAACAAGCCTCGTACTCGTAGACTTTTTAGCATGTCGAAAAACTGTCACTGGCGCCTATTAGTGAAAGTTTTGAGGAAATTTAAGCAGAATGGGCTACAAAGCGTCCAGGAAAGCTCCATCGTGGAATTCTGTTCTATTACGATAACGCTCCAGCGCATTCTTCGTACGTTACAAAAAAGTTTTGAGAAGATTTCGATGGGAATTGTGCCACATACACTTTATAGCCCAGACCTAGCCCCATCTGAGTTTTTTATCCCCAAAGTCAAAGAACAGTTGAAAGACGTCCATTTTAATAGCACTGATGAAGTAAAACATGCAGCAAAAAATAAGGCTCATAAAGGGTTCTGTAGATTTCTTCAAAACTGGTCTAAAAGGATGATAGCATCGCGTGGAGAAGTGCATCTACCTTGACGGAGGTTATGTCAAAAAATAGATCCGTTGTATAGGAAAATAAACATCGAGTTAGGAAATTCCGAATTATTTTTTTAATGCTTTTTAATGTTTTTTCAACTTCTCTGTGTTATAGAATCACTCCGATTGCGTGAACAAAATTTAGAATCTGGACCCGCAATCCTGAGATTTTTGATTCTCGAGTTTTCACGAAAGCAATTGTTATCGGCAATTTTTCGGGTAATTTTTTTGGTGATGATATTTAAAGAACTTGGAAATAGATTTCGGTATAATCAAATTCATTACGAAATTGAGCTCGAGCTGCTAATGAGTGCGCAATAATTATACATTTTATCGTAAATTGGACCGAGGGCCTTTTAAAGTTTGAAACTTAATAGGTGCTTAATGCATGAAGTATTCTTCTAAAGCGCTCCGCGTGGAAATTAAATTAATTGCCGCTCGAAACAAAGCTCACGTAATTAGTGCCTTGGTTGTCACAAACTGAGTAATGACGCCAGTGCACTGACTCACCTATTGAATCTCGGGAACACTGAGGTCGATGACCGCCAACAGGCATCACAATTTGTGCACATGAGTCAAGTGTATGACGGCTTGACAGTGTACACACGTGAGTCAAGTGTATGACGGCTTAGCAGTGTACACACGTGAGTCAAGTGTATGACGGCTTGGCAGTGTACACACGTGAGTCAAGTGTGACAGCAAGAAGGTGTTCCGCCCATGTCATGATGACCCAATCTTAAAAACGAGAACGCTGACTCGACATTTATCTGATAAGCTTCCAGTTAAGAGACTTTTTTCCTGAGCTGAAGGGAATCAATGAATAAAAATTCCTCTGATGTAGTATCGTGTTCCTATGATAGGCTAGAGTGAGCATCTCTGTCGACTGTGATGCAACGTTCAAGGCAAACAAAATGATTGGAACGGTACATGTTGCACACCTGCATGCCATTGAGCCCTAACGTTATGAATGTTCACCTTTATTTCGATTGTTTGTTACTTTTTTGATAGCTTGTATGTACTATGTTATTACTGTTTCTTTTCAGGCCTCCTACTGTTGTGCAAAGTAACTAATATGCGTGACCTTGTTGGATTCGACAAAGGGAAAATTTTGAAGAAACTCCAATTTGAAGAACTTTGTGAGCGCTCGAGATGAATCTCTTAGATTTTCAAAAACTGCCGCGTCCACGTCTTCGACAGAACTGGAGTAAGTTAGGCAAAATTTGATACGAGAAAAGTAATTCCGGTATGACGTCGAACTTTGTGAAAAAACGATAAGTTGACACACATCTTATTGAAAAATCACCTCATAATTAACTGCCCTTAAGTGAGAGCGAAGTTACATCATCAACTGACTTGCTCAGTTTTTACCAAAACTGTTCACTGTGAGCCCAATTAAAATAGAATTTCATAATAAAAACTCAACCAGAAAACCTCTGTTTTTGAAACAAAATATTCAAAAAATCTGGAGTGGAGAGGTCACAACGGCTTTTTCAACTGATCAATAGAACCATTTCGAGGAATATTATAACGCAAGTTCACCATTTTCCTCTCCCTCACTGCAGGACGAGTTCAATAGTGAAAGCTCCCCATTAAAAAGGGTTTAATCCGAATTCATTCTGATTGCAGGGACAGCCGAGGTAGTCAGTGATGGCTCCGGACTTAGTCCTATTGGTTTAATCGTTGCCATGCATAGGAGGATGACCTGTAAGGATTACCACAATATTTGTCAATATCAAATCAACTTATGGTCCATATATTATTCCATGAGTGTTAGCGCAAGTCCAAGGTGGTACCTTGAAGACGGCGACTACTGGATCTAACAATTTCGAGAGCTCAATATAATTCGGTAAATATATGTCATATTTCTTGGAGTGGCGTTTGAGCCGCTCCCCTTTACTTTCATTTCTGAAAGCGCTGGGACAGCTTTTTTCAAAGAAATTAGAAGAATCATTCCTTGAAATAAAGTTCTAAAACAGTGTGAATCACACCGTAAATGAATAGAAGCTGATCGTAAAGCTACATCAACTCTGTAATGGATAAATATTTATTAAACTTTTATTCAAATATGCATGTAGATATATAAAATGTTATGAAATATAAACATACATTGACAAATGTACAAACGTAGTTGATACCTTTCGAGTACAAAAGCAAAAGCTCCTGTTTAATCCGCAACTATTCCTGGAAAAAAAATGTTCCGAGTATTTTGCTAAGCTTTTGTCCGTAACGAGCTCCTGCTTTCTGTTTTCTGACATTAAAAAGCAAAGAGGGACAACTTTTTCTATTTTATTGTATTATAAAACAAGCGGGAGACAATTGTTTCCATTATCCGACATTGAAAAGGGCTTTTCATTTTGGATACCCTGAGAACGACGAAAATAAGCGCAATTCTGATTTACTACGCATCGTTAAAGATTGCGTAGCCATTTCGAGGCAGTCAAGCCCTCTCGAGAGGTCCTTATGCACTCGAAATCCGTTTTACATAACTGGCGTTTGTGCATCACTCACCTCGTCATATCAGTAGCTCGCTGAGATGTTCATTTTCAGATAAACATTTTCGTTTCGGGACTAAATATTCCGTTGTAATAATATCCAATATATCTGGCATATACAGCTCCAACTCTGGATCTGGGCTCCAAATCTGGACCTATTTCACAGAAGCAATGCTGACTTCTAAACAAATGAGGAAATTGGACTTGATTTATGCATATACAGCTGCTGCGTACTCAATGATGAATCCTTCTCATTGTGTATCTGTATTTCGTGTATTCATTTACGGTAGTTAACGGAATGGTTCTTGCATTCTTAATGTAATTGGTTACTTCTGCGTATTTTGTCCAGGTCAATGTTAACTAACTACATTGCTTCTGTTCTCCTCGTGAGAGTTGGTGCTAAGGAACTGGAGTGCTTCCGCGTGCTTCATAAAGGAAATGTGAAACTGGAGTAAGCTGGAGCAACTAGAAGAGAACTTCTCTTGCATGTTTCCAGCTCCCCGCTCAATTCAGTTTTTGAAATCATCAAGAACAGGGCGACCTCTCCAAGTATTATGTAAAGAGGGACGAAATAGCTTATTCTTTAAAATACGTTCGCATAATAATGACGGCGTTCTGTGGGGGAAAAACATCCTATGGGTAATTTTACTGGTCTTAAGATCCGCAAGTTTTCCCTCCCAAGTATATTTCTCTGAACTGAAACAACCTCCTTTTGGCTCAGTTAAGTAAAAATTTATTTCATTGATTGTGATCTATGTTTAAGAATTTATATGGATTTTAAATAACCGCTAAAGAATATTTAATACTAGAAATAAGGAAATACAACCATAAAAGTATGATTCCTTCCTCCGCTTTCTCTCCATTGATATTTTGTAACTAATTTTTTATTAGAACAAAACTATCTACGCATTGCCTGCGAATCCTGTTTTGCGCTCCAATATGCACATAGTAGTGTACCATGTGATACATCAGAATACGTGGAATCTGCATCCCGTAGCCTGCGTGTTCGTGTTGCTGAGCACATTGGACGGAGGCGACGAACTGGCAACCTTTCATCCGTACCTTGCCACGCTGTCTTACGCACACACGCACAACATACCAGTTCGTTTATCCGATTTCAAAGTTTTAAGCCAAGCTAACAACCCATTACAACTGAGAATTTTAGAATCTATTTTCATTTTCAAATTAAAGCCTAATTTGAACGATACGCAATCAGCGTACCCATTGCAGATCGTTAATTTTTAGTACGTTTCTTCTTTTTTCATCATATTGTTATGCAGTGTTTGACTGATTTTTTTTAGTCCAGTGTTGCAATTGACCTAAGATGTTTTTCGAAACATTCCTCTGTATTGATTTTAATCATTCGTTTGTAAAAAATTATTTTATCATGAGTTGTGTCTTTAGTCTTCCGTTTCTTAATTAAAATATTCAAACGGAACCTCAACCTTTTTAATTAGTGGTGTGATGTGCATAGGGGATATTAATCCTTAGATTACAACTGCAGTAGATTTAGACTCCTGGCGTTCACCAAAAAAAAATATCAGTATTAAAATAGCGAAATTCCTCGAACGAATGAGAATTTCCCATTGTGCTCGCTATCTCTGTTATTACATGCAGCCGAAAGCTAATAACTGCAGCTGCATTAATTCAATGCGATGAGGGTGAATTTAGTTACTTTATATTAAATTTATATCAATTTTACGAAGGAAGCTTCTAATATCAACAAGTATTTCAGCAAGATATTTCTCACGATTCCCGTCAATTATTCTTCTACGAAAGTCGGAAAGGTTCACTGCGAAATTTTTGTAATTCGATTATTTTTAGTTCAAATTTGTTGTACTGTAAGTCTATTTCGGCATCACTATATACTTTCGTTAAACATAGTATAGATTCGACCGCATGTTTGCTAATTGACCTGCATTATTAGCAGTTAGACTAAGAAAGGCCGTACGCATCTGAAACTTGTTACTTAGTTTTTCGATTGTGTTCCTCAACATCGTTTGCAATATCACGCATTAATATAATGGGCATCTCTAAACTTCTATGACGCAAACTAGTGAGAAGCCAGCAAAGCATTGAGCTCCGAGTGGATACAAGCGGCTGTGTTTCCAACATATTTTACTACATGCCGTACGTTGCCTCTCTCGGTTGCTGTAATAAAGTCCATTACAACAACACTGAGCTGCAGACGGAAATTATTCTCATTAGTCGGGCGAGTTCGGGAACTTGTACGGAGCTCTGGTGCTGACTCGGTGCTAGCGGAGGGAGCTGGGGCCTCTCAACCCTTGGCATGAACCCACGAGATGCCTGGGTTATATCATGTTTTATATTTTACAATCTTCTTGAACGTTGGTCGTAATTGTATTTACCATTTTTGAAGAAGCTTTTTTTATAATTAATGACCCGTTTACGTGTTTTGACAATAGCATCACTTAAGACATATTTCCAACATTATATGGCTTCTGAAGCACTTGAATTTAATTTCACTTCTTATAAAAAGTATCTTGATAAGATATGATATAATTTCTGAGTACTGTAAGAAAAAAGTTAATAAAAGAATTATCAGCATACCATGCAGCTCATAATGAATTACCTGATGATAATTTATTGTCACCTTATTTTCACCATTCAATAAAACTACGTCACTTCGCGTGCGAGAACTTTATCTGTATTTGACGCTCTCGTACAGTTGAGCGTCCCCAGTCTGCGTCAGGACGGCGATGAGCCGGAAAGCTACTCGTAGAATGGGGGAACTTCTGATTTTTAGAGTATTAAATTTACTCTGAGAGAAGCTCGACGGAAGATGGCTTCATCGTTTCAGTGTGACGTGCCCATCGTGCACGAAGAGAATGAATCTGTATTCATTCCGTGTACCATAGACACATTTCCAGTACTCAACCGTTCAATCCTTGTAGATCTTTGGAAATTTTAACTTTTCTTTCAATTTGTAGCAGTCACAAATTTCTCTTTAGTGTTGTAACAACACGCTCTACATTTCTTCTACATGTATAAGTCTCCGGTAGAAGAATAAATAACTAGTTCCCCAGGGACAAACAATTGAAACAATTTATAGCCACAAGTGTTGCATCATTTGAAGGTATTACAGAAATGGATTTCTTACACTATTTCAACTAACAGTTTAATATCCGAATATGACTATTGTATTATAGGTCCGAATAAGTTCAATGACTTCTAGGGCCTCCTACGGGATCATATGTTGAGCGTACGTGGGAGTGTATCAAAATCCTGCAGGAAGTATCACTTGGGCAAGATCAAGATGAGTGTAACCCTCTGTGGTTAGAAAACCGCAATCCTCTGTAGTGAGGAAATTACGGCACATGATGATCTACAGACCCTTCATAATCGAGTTCGATTCTCTCATGATAGACTTTTACTTTCGTGAAGGTATTGGAATTCTGGACTACGATGCTAGAGTTCGCAGCGCTCTTATCGTTCGAAAGGTCATCGCTGAGTAGAGGATCACTTAATTACAGGATCCCCTCAATTTCTAAAGTTAAACCCTATCTAAAATTTATGGGCCTAGTTTGAGAATGAACTACGCGCCTCATGTCCTATGCTATCAACTAGGGAGATTTCGGTTGAAATTTGTTGTGATTGTGAAACAATATTCTGATTAGTTTGTGCACAACCTTGTTTCATCAATGCCCCATGAATGCTTGCTGTAACTCGAAAGTAAGTTCAACAAATTATAAAACCGTAAAACCTTTCGCCATAGTTCATTGTATCAGCGTATGTATTAATTGCAATAACTTATGCACACCAGCATTGTGGTGTATTCATTCAAAGTGTATAGTTCCTAAAATCTGCCACAACTGAAAATCACAATCAGTAACCTAACTCTGCAAAATAACACGCTCCGAATACATTGAATAGCATAACTGATGCACTTCAAACACTCATTCTTTCTAAGGAGAGTTCATCATGCATTCATTATAATATTTGCTTCTGAAATGGGTGATTTTATCAATCCACTAAATACATTTGTTTTGAGTAGTAATTTACTAATATAGGGAATTAAAAAGTTTCGAATGACTTCCTAAGCTTCCACATTTCGAGCTCAGACTCATTTTCAACAGATCTAAACAGCAGTTAGAGCAAATTTTAAAAGTACGAGTACATAATGTTACAATAAATTAGTTAGGTGAAAAACTATCAGATGACAATTTTCAGAGGGTATGGTCTGTGCATATCATTATGGGATGGGTTCATTTTATGGATGTACAGAATTCTAAAATACTATAATGTCCGAATTTGATACTAAGTATCTACGATCTAAAAAACTTACTTGTAGAAATTAAAGCACCAAGAATTTTTCAAGTGTTTATAACCATTGTTAAGAACAAAAGGCAATGACTGTGAGCGTTTAGTTAATTCGTCAAGTTTCTTACAGCTTCGAAACTTCTGACTCATATAAAACCCATAGTTCTCCAGCAAGAGAAAGAATGTAAATGTTAATTTCAGGTACCGTCAGGAAGAAATAAAACGTATAAGTTACGACAAACTTTAGTCGACTACTCAAACTATGGAACTGCATGTATGTAACGATGAGCGACTAGAATGCGATCAGAAGTTAATTAATGGTACTGGACACCAAAATTATTCTATTTTCGAGTATGAGTTCCATTATCCCATCTAACTTTTTATCGCCCTGTCGATAGTAAACTCTTCGACGGTGATTTATTTGCTCTGAGGTAGCCAAAGTACTCGATAATTATACATGCCCTATCTAAGAAAGTTAGACCGTGTAGTTTTTGACACAAATTCGTAGCCAAAGTATTCGATAATTATACATTCCCTATCAAAGATAGTTAGACCGTGTAGTTTTTGACACAAATTCTCTCACTTTATAAGTCAATGCAGGCGTTAAATCAGCGAGTGTCTACGATGAACGGCTCCTTTTCTTTCTGGTCGCTGTTAAATGTAAATAAACTCATTTCCTCGATGTCGGTCTCTCCTTTCGGAAAATTCACCTACCGTGATTTATGAAAACCAGAGATCACCATTCTGTGATCTCTTTTGACTTCTTTGATCTCAAATTTAAGGGTTGGCCTTCGGGACTACCTCTTCTGCCTATGTTTGTTCCTAGTTTCTTCCGAAACACGAAGTAGGTTGGAATTGGCCATGTCCTTAGGGATTTAAATCAATTTTTACTGATGTGATATAGATTATTGGTTTGTTGTTTTTAAACAGAAATCAATGTATTTTCCTTTTTTCAGTATCAAAATAATCGGCTCAGTATTATAAGCAATTAAATATCAGCTCTTACTCCTCTGTACGCCTTTAGCTTTCTTTGTTGAGGTGCAGGGGTAGGCGTAGTGTTGATGGTGGCCTCTGAAAAAGGATGTTGCCATAACGGTCATTCTTTGATTTTTTTGCCCTTCTACTTCATATGATGAGGCAAAAGACCCCAGGCTCATTTTTGACTTATAATCTGACTTCTAATGAGTAAACGTTTAAATCACCGTCTATGTCAAAATCAATGAATAGTAACTGTATATTCTTTAATTTTTAAACAGGTTAATGCAGCCAAATCAACTGTTTATGCCACCGAGAGGAAATTCAATGAGCTTGCGTGCACAAAAGCTGTGCCAAAAGTAAACACCCGCTTTTAGCTCGCACTCACGAAGTCATGAAGGCCGTGCGCGAGAGGGTCGGAGAAATAAAAAGTGATTCATGAGAAAAATGGCCCAACAGACATCGAAACATCAATGAGGACCATAATAAAAACTGGCCTCAAATATTTTTCTTCACTATGAAGAAACGCTACCAACTTTCTGACCCCCAAAAACAGAAACGAGCCGACAGAGCTGAGCTTTTTCTGAACTTCATGAAGGATGGCATGTGAGGAAGAGATATTATCTTTTTTTGCTGAAAAGACGTTCACAGTAGAGATGAAATTCAATTTTTACTGAAACAGAATGCTGGGAAAGTTGCTTGAAAACATCCAAGATAGTGTGAGAAATATTTATAGTGTGACGAGATCTGGTACGCTGTTCGTAATTACAAGAATATTTATAAAATAGAAATTAAAAATAACAAATGTTTGCAGGCGTAAGGAACAAGAAAATTTTGAACTGCATTGACATGATTTTAAATGACAATGATATTGAATTAATAATGAGCCAGATTTATGAAGTTTCAAATTAAACAACAGAATTATGATAAATACACTACATAAAACGAACCACTCACCAAGGTTTGAGAGGTCGCTTCACACCTCCCCACAAAATATATATATGTGTGCACCTATTAACCCACGGAAAAGAGGAATAAACACAAAAAAGAGTTTAAGCATGTTCACTCTTATAACAATGTCCCAGGAAATCAAATTAAAAAAAACACAAAATATTCACACAGAACACGATTATACTCAACAAGATATTAATGCACCATCAGTGCAAATACTTGTTATGTGACTGAAGAATTGCGGGCAAAAATCCCAGAGCACAAGAAGTACAAAAACTAACTCCGCAGATGAATGCGTTGAACATCAGGAATGAAATATAAAACAAAATGCCATACCTATGAATCCCATATACTCCTGCAATTTCATTACATCACTATTGCACTCGTTTTTGTGTTATTCAAGATATGTCTTGTTTCCCTTCTGAATTTTCATTCCCTCGAGATTTACCTCACAATACGGCATTTGACGCCAAGATGCCTAGAGTGTTGTGTCCGGGACACCGATATTTATGTGTATCTTTTACGCAGTCAGGTGTAGTTTCGGCACTTGGTACTCACTCGGCTATTGGCGAAATACTTAAGTACTGAAATGGCGGTCTTCCACTTGAAAGATGTAGAAATTAAATTTCGTTCAATATGCAATGACTTCGTTGGTTATGCGAGTGCTCAATTAATATCGATGAAGGGAGAATTCTTGTGATTCTGGCGCCAGAGTTCAAAGATGATCATTACTACAGACGATGGATTTCGGTTTGAAGAAAGTCGAGTTTTATCAAGCGTTAGTGTTGATACGGCGGCTGCGCATTCTCGGGCCGCGTTATAGGTGGTCAATTGAGAAGATCTCAGGGGCCTGTAGCGACTCTGTGACGTTGTGAATTTTGCAAACTTCATCACTCCCGAATATGGAACTCGGTGAATTCTTCATCACTTAACCTGCAGACTACGTTGGAGGGATGGTTCTGAAGATATGGAACGATGATATCTTCCGTAAATAATGGGTTTCGGGAACTGGTGCATTTAGGCCACACGTCTACGATGTGCTTCAGGTTAATTAAGGTCATCCGCATTTTCCAATGGCTTACTGACATATTTGATATTAGACATTCAATGCAAATGGGGGAATTTTGAGTGTCTCGAGTAGTGTGACTTGCCTCTAGTTCTGCGCCTGTGGTTCTGAAGTTGATTGGGAAGTTAGTCGGAAAAAGTTCAATATTTAATTTCCCCAGCTAAATACAATTCAGAATTTCTGCCCGTAAAATTTTGGTAAAGTTTGCATAAAGTTCGCCCGTGAAGTTTTTGAAGCTGCTTCTAAGTTGTTTCGACCATCTCTAAATTTTTTGGCCAAGGTTCAGTATCTAAAACCCATTATTCCTAATTTTTCCACAGTGGTCGAAAGCCAGCCTCCGTCATGGTTTGGGCGGCTCTCTCCAAAATTTGGAGGTCTCCTCTCAATTACGTTAAGGAGGGCTCGAACGTCAATTTAGATTCACATGTTGATGAAATTTTGGTCCTGTCCCTGTCTGAAATGAAGAAACATTTTAAGACAGATTATCGCCTTTGAGCAAAACAACGCACCCTCACCCGCGTTCAAAAAAGCACACGAATGGTATTAAGCCAATTTTTCCAAGTTCTGGAGTACCGAAATTTTCCCTCCAACTTCAACTAATTTTCGAGGAAATTGGTAGTCATTCTTGTAGTGTGGGGTCTGGTGTTGTCACAGTACAGAGTCGCTCTTTCCTTGCTCATCAATGAATGCCGTTTTGCTTCTTCTTGGAAGATTTCAGAACTGTTTATTTTATATTCTGCCCAGGGGATTTTATTCACCAAGTAATAAACTCTATAGTACTTTGTTTTTAAATGTACTCGAAATAATTTAAGACTAGCTCAAAATTTATACTTTTTCAATCTACAATTGTCTATTATAAAGTTATACCAATGCTGGTCTATGATTTAGCGTTTTGAAGAATCGGAAGAATTACTTTTCTTTCTCAATTAAAAAACACATTACAAAATAAGCTAATTTTTTTAGTAAAAAATTAATTATGAAGACGATAGAAAAAAGGTATCTTAAGAACATTTTAATTGGAACGTTTCGGGTCAAGACCCATCTTCAGCCAATAAAATATCTGCAAGAATATGTAAACATTTTCATCATCATATTCATTTGGGAGTCGAACAGAGGAAAGTGAAAGTTAAAAAATTAATGAATACGAAATTTTAAACCATGACATGATAAAAAATTAACATATTACTAGCAAATTAAAAAAATAGGTAATCAGCATTTGACTATTTTCAAAGGGTAAGCCCTTTGCATGTCATTGAGAGACGGCCGTAATTTATGTATATACAATGACTGAAGAATCTGTGGGGCGAAATTGTTTGAACACAAATCTAAAAAATTTTAATCTTCGCGGTGTTGATATTTTAGTCACAAGCTCTATTATGGCAATGTTGCCGCATGGAAGAATGAGGGGGAGAACACAAAAGAGCTCCCGTTCGATAGCTACGGCCAGCATATTCGGCGCCCCTCACGTAAAGCGCTCGGTGAGTAGAGCCCACCTACCGCGGTGCACAACGTGCACAACTGAAATTATATACGAGGGAGGATCGCATGTCAGCAGGTAGCAAATCTTTAAATCGAAACAGGGAGCTTATGGTACACTGAATGATTAAAAATTATCCTAAATGGGCTACTAGGAAAATACTTAGACAAATATTAGACAGTTCATTCTTGAGTTTCTCAGATTGGTAATCAAAAAATGGAAGACCACAATAAATATGTTGGTATTATCATTATTAATGGTCCTATTGTATATTCGACAAGAATTTATCAATTAAACGAGTGAAAAATCAAGATGAAAGCCCATTATTATTACAGCAAGATTGAAGAAACGGTGAATTTATGTTCTTAATTAAGATACATGTTTCTATCATCTTCATAATTAACCATGGGAATTTTAGTCCGGAACACCTGCTTGTTTGAGTGTGAGAAATATGAGGAGAGTTTGAAGAGGTCGAGTGCTTTCGGTGAGAGCCTTCAAGCAGAGCTTGAGATGGATAAAATAAATTTTGAGTTATGCTGGGGTTTGTGCTAATAATTCCATTCTTAAAAACGTCTAATGAGAGTTTCAGAACATTATTAAACATATTATAAATTCAAACCATTTTTTCTAGTGGGTATTTGCTGACACAAAATTCTTTTTTCGACGGTCGAATTAGAGGTTCAACTCACTTTTTTCCAGCTTTAGTGCCAGCCCTAAATGCACGACTAAGGAACAGGAGGCACTATTAATGCATAATAACAGGCGCGTATGCTTTATATTATACTATTGAATAAATTTCAGTTATTCTTAAAAGGGGCCAGCCGAGTTTGTTTTTCAGTAAATTAGTGCAGCTGAATTCAATGCATTTCGCTGCTCAAACATCTCCAGGAAGATTGCTAGCACTGGAAGAGGTAATTGCGCGATTAAGATCATGGTAGCACGCATTTATCTGCGATGAATTCTCCCTTGCTCCTCAAAACGTACCTGCGCACTCGAATTTCACTCCACGATGTGTAATTTATCTTCATATTAAGCGCTCAGGGAAGTTTTTGCGATCTAGTTAGTGCACGAAAATTATATTAATCCTTCAAACACATAAAAATGGGAAGCCTCGCGGTGCTTTAATATTTTGCCACTAAGATAAGAACGCATTCAAAACCTAGGGAAAGGAACGAGTAACCCAAATGGTAAACATATTCTGAACTACATTTTCTTATGTTAGTCATGAAATACTTTACGACTCAGATTCCTTCTCATATCACATAACGGGGTTTCACCGGGAAAATTCAACCCGAACTTAGTAAGTTTTCTTACTATAAAATTATTCATAACTTTTCTCAACGATTTTATTATTCATCCAAAGTTGTTTTTACAGAAGCTATTAGGAATCTGTGAGCTATGAGTATCAAACCCACCAACAATTTCTTCAAAATTTTACAGCCTCGAGGACAGGGCCATCCATATTACATTTGACTCGCATTTTTATGTCCACTTCATTTCACGGATGGTCAACCAGCGAATATGCCAGCGGCGATTGGGTTTCTCATGATGCATTTTATTTGCATAGCAGATTATGTAGATGCATGTACAAAAAATTTAAAACACGGAAAATGATACTAACAAAGCCACATTTGTACATCAAATAATAGACGAATTTTAAGCATCACGTTGCGCACACGACAGAATTTTGCATACTAAAGCTCTAGCTGTGTAACTTTACTTGTGATAGAGCAAAGCGCACTTGCTGGAACGTTCTCTTATCGTAACACGTGAAACAGCAGTCATAGTTTCGGGAAAAAATTTTCAGTATATTGTTAGTCAACAAATCGAGGTAATAATTTTACGAGTAAGTGCACGGGAAAATTCCTATAGGAAAATACGTATCTCTAAGTGGGAAATATCTTCTATACCAAATGACCTAAGAGGAAGATGAGCTATATTTATGAAGACAATTTTAAGCTATGGCGCCTCAAAATTGAATGAGTTGCAACGGTAGGATTACTTTGTGTCGTCTCAATAATTATAGTAACACATTCAGTAAGGGGCCTAAAATTAGGCTTCTTAGGAATTTGAGAATTTCGTGTTTTTCTTTTGGTTACAATTTCATTCCCTCTGTAGGCCCTTGAAACACTGAACACAACAAAACCAAAGTTACATTGTGCTCAGCAGCATCAATTCGATGTTTCATCCTACGGATGAGGTCAGCTGACTTAGGAGCGTAAAATTTTGTCGATTTAACAAAATTGTATAGCTGCATTTTTTCTTCAACAATTAATGAAAATTCATACTTGTGTTTCGTCTGAGACACATTTCTGTAAATAACTATGAAAAGAGAGATATTTTGAAACTAATTTATACATTTTTTAGCCTGGAATGTTATGCGAGAGCTCCACAAAAGATCATAACTACCATAATTTGCTTTTAAAGACATTCTTTATGACAAACCCGGACAAAGAACTTGCTATGAGAGACGTGGCATCTGAACAGAGACGACTTTGCTCACCGCTGCGCCCTCCACAACTGGAGGCAAATCTTTCGAGTCCGTAAATGTTAGGTTAGGTTTGGTTAGGTTAGGTTAGGTTAG
>VOMN01028375.1:0-12229 GCA_014899125.1 Orchestia grillus | reverse complement strand
TATTTTATGGTTTTTAATTCGACTGAAATTCCCCCGAAATGAATCTATACGTGATATCTAGGTGTAATGCTATCTTATTAAAATTCAATACATGTTGGGGCGCTATCTTACAAAAGTACCATCTACTTGTGTACATGGTACTATCTTACTATCTGCTATCTTACTAGAACATTATTTAGTCGTGATGCTGCCTACCTATGCACAATACTGCATGACCTATGATACATGCAATATAAATTGTCGCGAGCTAAGCACAAGTCGAGATGCAGCAGAGGACACGACGCCGCTAGTGCACGTATCATTGGAAGGCACCCCAGGGTATCAGAAGGCACCACAGGGCACCACAAGGCACCACAGGGNCACAAGGCATCACAAGGCACCACAGGGCATCACAAGGCACCACAGGGCATCACAAGGCACCACAAGGCATCACAGGGCATCACAGGGCCCCACAAGGCACCACAGGGCATCACAAGGCATCAAAAGGCACGCGGTTTCAAGATACTCTCGGTCTTCAGAGGGCAATTAGGACTTGCGGCACGAAGTCTGAGCTCAAAGTCCGTTACCAAAGTTTCCAGCTCAAGCGCACATTTTATGACGGGAAGATCACGGTAACTGTTATCAATTTCTTCCACTGCGATGCATTAGGCATGCCACCAGGATGTGGCTGAACAGCTACGTTCTTGATGAGATCCCCTTGAAGCACAAAGATCGTTGCCTAAACCTCGAGCGATTAAGAAGAGCTCGCCCTACACCCTTCACAAGCATTTGAAGTCGACAGACAACAACGCTGCAGCCATACGTCAGCGTCTCAAGAACGTTCTGGAATGAAGATCTGGCAACGTGATGCACGGGGATGTGAACGAGGCTTACTTAGGAAGTTCATTGTCAGACGGAGGAAATGTTCTTTATTAGGTGTATAGAAGTAATGCTACATGATGGTTCTAGTCCCTGGGGCGCAATTATCTTGGTTGTACCCTCTTATGATCCTGAGAGACTTTTTTTTCCCGAGTCTTTTCAATCTAATACTCACATTTTGATGCAGTTTTCGTTGATCACCGCCCACACCATACATGAAACACGCGCTCAAGTCACTCGGAAAATAGAAGTTAACGGAAATATTAAGAACTTTGCGCCTTGAGTGACTCGAACTACTCCCTAATGAAGTGAATGCTGAAAAGCAGGATTGGAACGAGTCTCGAACTACCCAGTCACAAGCTGTAGACACTAAAGCAACGCCTTAGCCAATTCGGCCACGAAATCGCTCTTATTATTTGGAAATAAATTAAGCTAAAATTTCAACTTCATTCAATACCGTCTAGATGTGATGCTCTCTTAATACAATGCCATCTAAGTAGTTGTGATGCTATTTAACTCCCAGTGAGAAATTATTGGCGATATCGCAGGTAGTCTCTGGGTGCAAAATCAATAGCAAAATTCATCAAAATCAATATAAAAAAAATGTTGGAGGAGCCAGGCATCAAAATGCAGGCTTTGGCATGTCAACTTGATACTTCACCTTCTACATACCATGAAACTTGTACATAATAAAGACATTCACTACTACTCTAATAGGCATCGTCGAGGGCCAGTACTCATAGTAAAATGACTTTAAAAAATCGTCCGAGAAAGGCAAAAAAAACTTCTGAACAGAGGAAAAAATTCTGCTGAACTGGGAGCAGTTTGGTTCTTTTCTGATGAGAAAAACTTTTGTCAGGATAAAAAACCCTAGGCTCAGAATAAACAGATGGCTGGCTTACAGTCGAAAAAAGACGCCTCACGTCATGCAGACTAAATCTCACCATGTGATGTTTTTTTATGTCCCTGGTCATGTGATGCCTCCGGATTATTCTTGAAGATCTCAGGCTCAATTTAGATGTCTAAGTGGAGTTACTAAACACTATACTGAAGCCCTGGATAACGAGGGTTGCCAATGATAGACCATATGTATGGTAGTAGCATTTGACTCCCTGCCACATCTCTGAGAAATGTCAAAAACAGTTGTTGGATCATTTTCATGACTTCAACAGTCTCGATGCTTGGCCTCCTGACTTCCTGTTTCTGAATCCAATGGACTACTCTTCATGAGCCGCGGTTAGGAAACATACCAATCGCCGTTCCAGTACCACGAAAGCCAAGCCGATCAACAGAATTGAGGTGGCCTTTGAGACCCTTACTTGGGAAACCATAAAATCAGCTCGAGGTTCCAGACCCAGATTGAAGCTGCGATAAAAGCCTATGGTAGTTTTTTCAAGTAAAATTCGTTGAAATATTCAAGTACCTGAGCCTGTAGTATTTCATTACAGTAAACTAATTTTTGACAGTACAAAGAACTTGTTCTTTTCCCTGAAGAAATTCATATTTATTCCAAACCCCTTGTACATATAATTTTCATACAATTTGATGATGTATATTACTAGTAATGAAAACTGTTTGTGTGTTCATTAGTGTGCTATGCTATATATAAGTCAAATGTTCAATGAGCATGGACAGATTTTCTTCTTTTGTAACATTTAGAGATATTTTCTAATGTAACTGGCTCTGAACATTTTTTATTTTTCTCAATATAAAACAAATTTGAACACACCATCAATCTAAAATGATGGCTTCATGTTATAGTGGAATAAAAACTGATAATTACTGCTAGATAATTATCAGTTAAATCTAAAAAATAGTTTAAAATTATAATTTTCAGATTTGATAAGCAGATGGAAATATTAAGAATGAAGAATTGCCATTGGCTAAATTTTTGGAGTTGGTGCATCACTAGTGAAATTCGCTCCAGGAGTGTAAGACTCCACCAGTAGAACTTGAGCAAACTATGACATGAAGTATGTGAACAGTAAAAAACACAAATGATCATATTTCCACCAATGTTGGAGCATCTTTGCCATTGTGGGACCCTTCCAAGAGGGTCAAATTCCTTCTTACAGCCCCACAGCAGGCATCGTGCAGTAAGCAATGTCGGAGACTGCCTACTACTACTTCTGGCATCATATTATAGAGCTGTAACTAAGTCATCTACCAACATAACAAGTCTAATAACAAGAACACAATTTGCTGGAGTGAATTGCACTCACTTGCACTTTAGAAATTAGAAGCACTCACTTTTCCACTGGTGGGCACAACCGCTTGTGCCATTTTGTTGACAAAGCCTGCTACCTGACTCCGTAGGCTCTGGTCCAACTCCCTCGACTGACATCGCACCTGTGGAGTTCCACGGTAACGTAACACACCGCACACACACACTAAGTGATAGATGGACATGGAAGATGGCATCCAACTGGCGGCAGGAAGCTCTGTAATTCATGGGGAATTAGTTTAATCCACTATGAGAATTATAATTAGAAATTTGGTGTAGAGAGGGCAGGCATGGATTCAGCTGTGATGGAAATTTCCAGTGTAGTTCACTGAGTTTTGAGTAGGTAGGTGACAAAATATTTCATAGGAGTACCTAGTTGAAAATATCTCAGTCATTGACATGCCAAGTTAACCCTTTATTGTTCCCTGTATCAAATTTGGTACACTCAATATACTTAGGTATATGCTATATGATATTTGCACGAAAATGCAACCTACCAATAGGAAATATCATCCTACTCATTTTTTTGTTTTACAACTAATGTAGCATTAAAGTACCTACAAAAAAAATATGTAGTTATACGAAAAGATGTTGATCAAGTAGAGAATAGTTTGGGCAGTATTACTAAAATTTAGTTAGAGTGCCACACAATAAAAAACATGTAACTAGTAGGAAAATGTACTTAGCATTACAAGTAACCTAGATTGAAATAAAAAACAGCCCTACAATAAAGGGAAAATGGAAGGAGGAACAAAGAAAAGTTGTACCTTTGTACTAGGATTTCATGCAGTTCAGTCTGCATCATCACAAAGCATAATTGTATACAAAACAGATTATTTGTATTTTTATTAATTATTATAATTATTATTATTATTATGATTAGTTAATTAGTATAAGGCTCTTTAGCCACACCAAATGTAATTTCAAAAGAACCAAAAAGACGGACAATTTAGCGTGTACTGTAGAGAACATGTAATCTATGCACAGATGCGGTCCCACAAATGATTCCTTACACATAGAAACAGTAAGTAAAAAGGAAAAGGAAGATACAGGAAAGAATAACAGCAAAAAAGTAATGAAAATGGAAAGAAGTAAATTATGTACAAAAAACAGAAGCTTCAAAAGCTCATCTATAGCTGAAGTAACCTAACAATGCCCTCCTAGGGTCACCAATCCTAGGATAGACAAACCTAACTAACCTAACCCTGTTGCCAATCCTATATCTCTGAGTGATTGGATTACTTGTGAAGAAGTAATTTATGGTGCTGGCAACAGTATTGAGCCATGAGAGAACAACCTTGTTTTGAAATGAAATAACAAGAATTCAAGTGCAAAGAATTATAAAACGACAGTTCTTATAGGATTAGGAAAAGGTTCCAAGCTATGCACTTGAGTTGGCATGAGATAGGTAGATAAGCAGGGAGACATCTGGATATAAATGTTCATGTTGAAGCAGCATTGTTCAGTAAAAATGCACAAAAAGAAAAGCACTGCCAACCATCCTGCAAAGCATTACAACTTCCTATTTGAGCCACTTTCCCCCAAACAACAGGGCATGTCATCTAACAGACCAAGCATTCCTATTTGATTTGACATGTGGTACCTCGAGCGTATGAATATTCAAAACAAAACACAAAAGGTTCACCAAAAACAGTTGAGTAATCAGATGTTATCAATGTGAAAATATGTAACTCAATGGTACAAACATCAACAAAGGTAACATTGAAAATGCACAAAAAATCCTAATTAGAATCCAGATATTAAACCTCAAATTTGTTGTGCATGCAAAATTTTTACAGATAACAATTTTTCTTCTTTTTGATACCCCAGTACCTTGAAGTTCTTGAACACAGTTACACCAAAAAAATACTTCTTAGTACTCACAGTACATGCTGGAAGAATGAAGAAGCAAGAATTTCAAGGAAGTAAGTATGACACATTCTTGAAACTCACATAAGTTAACTGGAGATTAGTGCAGGTAACATCCTCAAAAGCCAGCTCCTTGATGTGGTAGCTGTCGTCTGCCTGGTAGTGGAACTTGCCGCTGGAGCGGTGCAGCAGAATTGTGTGGAAGAGAGCCAAAACAACGTCTTCAACTTGGTGCTTCTCAACTTCCTGGGGATTAAATAGCAAATGAGTAACACTATTGGGTGAATTTTATTAGAATATTGGGGTTTTTAATTGAAGAATTTCATTACATTTACTTTCAATCCACAAATTTAACCAGAAAATGCTCTAACAATAGCTTCTCAGTATCTAAAAACTTTCAGTAAAGCTTTCAAAATTATACCAAGATGTGGGGCTAAATTACTAAAAGACAGGCAACAAATTTTTTATGCTATGTAATACAAGGGGTTGTTACCCATTACTGAACTTGTCACTTTTTAATTTCACTATTCCACATTGCTAATTAGAACAAAAAGCATAATATACTCAGCTCAACTGAGCATCAAGCTCTAAATATGTTATATAAGTTATGTATTTCCAATAAAATCTTATAAAAATTTCTATTCATTCTTACAATGTCAGACATGGTCAGAAAACCATGCATTGGAGATTAGCTAAAAATATTGTTATTAACAAAAATGCATAACAACCTCACTTTCTTGGACTCTTACAACAGGTGCACAGAGTGTCATAGTACAACAAAATATTTGAAAATGAATACCTACATAAAGAAATAAAGCATCAAAGACATGCACTAATTCAGTTGAAGATGATGATGGATTCCCTCAGAAAACAAAAAATTACAAGGAAAGAAACATCAGGCCCACCTATACAACAGGTCCTAACATTGTCACAACACCCCCACACAGCTGGCAGGGTTGTGGAGTCAAAAGGACTGGAGTCGAACTCAAATTCTTAGCATCACCTAGATTTTAACTCTAACTCTGACTCTTAGCACCAGTAGAAGGTTGACCAACTCCACCAAGAATGGTGCACACCAATGACTCTGACTCTGTAGCCCTGGCTTCTATGACAGGTGTTGTAACTTCTGCTGCAAGTATCATCATGTAGGGCAAATAGGGACAATTTTTGAAGATATTCGACCAGTACTTTTTTTGAGTTATGATTTTGGCATCATGTTTAATCATTTTGTAGATTTTTGCAAGGGCTCTGAAGTGGTATATAGAATATAATTCTAGCTTCCAACTAAAAATCATGATAAAATAAGCAGTAGTAGTGGTATAGATTGCAGCACTTCAGTAACTCAGACTCTCTTGCACCAAAAGAGAAGGGACCCCATTTAGTATAAACTGTGGAAAATGGGAAATTTATTAACAAGGTGTGTTCCCACACAAAATCTCCTACGCATAGAAAAAAAAGAGATAGCTAAGAAAAGGTGAAAATTGAAGAAAGTAAAGTGGGCATGAAAAATAAAAGTCCAAAGGTCAGCTATAGCCAAGGTAATCTTACAGTGCCCCCTGAGGTTTTACTTCTCCTAATAACATATGTAATACAAACTTAACTAACCTAACCCCATTGTCTATGCTATGTTTCCTGAGAGGATAATAAAATCAAAATAGAATCCTGAATAACCACAGGATTTAAGGCAACATGAGACACTCAAAAAACTTCTAAAAATATGCTTTAAAACTATATTTTGAGATAGAAAATTTTCTCTGGCTCAGCAGGTGATTAAGCAATAAACAAAATTGATTGCTAAATTGATGAGTGAGTTTAGTAGCTTACTCAATTTTTTTAGTTGCCTATATTCAAGGACAGCATGCTGTTGAAATTTTGTTTTCTTCATGGAAGAAGTGCATCAGATGCAGTTGATTTCTCCTCTACAGCTCATAAAGAGAGTGTAAGTCATAATTTTAATTTGAAAAGAACCACATCCAGATTCAAACATAGCCAAATTTCCATCAAAAATATTTAACATCCAGGTAGGCCTTCCACATCTAGAACTGATGAAAATGTGGATAAATATTCATGCACCTGTGTACAAGGAGAAAAGATGTACTAATCATATGCTTCTTGAACTATTTCATCTTTTTTGGGGCTAGAAAATGGGATATAGAAAATAATTCTAGCTACTGACTAGTTTGCATTGAATGAAAAAATAGCATCCTAAATAGTCCCACCATTTCAGGTAACTTCAGATGCTTGCGGATTTTTTTTATAAATAAGGTATAAAATTACTTTTTGCCACTGAACTTTGTTTCCTGGTTCATCAGGTGATCATTGCTATGTACAAAATTTTCATATTAGTGAATGAGTTTTATGACCACTTAAGTTTTTTTAAATTGCCAAAAATTGGAAAACATGGTGATGTTGAAACGTGGTTTTCTGTTTGATTGAAGTCAAGGCCTAATTAGAGCCTAATGTATTCTTTCTTCAGAGTAAAAGAGTTGCATGAAATGAGCCCATAAATCCATACAATTAACATCAATAGTTTATAGCTTGCCTTTCTGCTGCCAATGAGTAAGCAATCTCCCTTCATTTCATTCATTAGGTATGAAAATGTGAGCACCTTGTCTTCACCTGAACTGTTAAAATTACACCCTTGTCTAGAAGTGTGTTGGAGGGAGTTGATATCTTGTCTACAGCTCATAAAGAGGGTGTCATAAAAGTATGTTAACTTTGAAATTGCCCAACCTTTATCAATTTCAGCTGAGAAACTTCAAGTTCAAAACAATTAGAACACGGGGTCCCAAATCTCAATGAAAAAATTTCTGCTCAGTTCTTCAAGATCATGTCACTAGAAATTGTAATAAATTAGTACTTCCTCATTACTCACACACCAAATCCCACCATTGCAGTCTCTTGCAGGCACTAAATTGTGGAATTTCATTCCTCCAAACATAGAGCAAAATAACTCATTTAGATCAATTAAGACTAATCTTGAGACCTACTTTCTCTCACTGTATTGAAAGAATATGCGTAAATCTGTGTTCGTAGACCTAAGAGGATATATGCTAAAATATGTTGTATGTAGTCCTTTGCTTAATTACTGTCTCATACGATTCTTGTAACTTTAAAATACTTCTCTCATTTTATAGGGGTATACATACGTTTGTGAATGGCAACCTATGCAGCCATATACTAATGTATGTGTATGTATATAGTCTCTTGTTGCTAAATTCATACTATGTTTTTAACCTAATATTTAATATAATCCAACTCATTTAGTTCCTGTAACTTACATACCTAAATGTAACCTTTAGCTTTTTTTGTTATTAATCATTAATGTGATGTAAATTGAATGCCTTCATCTCTATATGAGTTACCCTAAAAGTCATTTAGCTTATTTGGGCACACATGTGGTATATATCATGATCATGGTTCTTTGTCATTCCTCATTTGATTGCAAACCGGTCTCTGATATAAATGGCTTATGTTAAATATATATTAGGCTCACATTACACCCTGAATCATTACATCATGTAAAATAATATAAAGTATCCTATCATAACAAAACCTTCCATCCTACCATCTGACATTACATAACCAAAAGGAAGCACAAAGCACAGAAAGGCAAGTATTTGAATATCTTTCAATTCAATTTGTCTCTGCTTTGAAATCTTTCAAATGAAGTGTTTGACACTCGAACATAAAACAAAAAAAATTCAATTTTTCCATTTAATGATAATAAAGAATGTATGATAAATGATACTTTATGCAGTTGACCACAGTAAATTAATTATTATCCAAACCTCTTCACATTCATACATAGCTACTGTTCAACTACATTTAGCAATTTAATAATAATAGTTTACCCACCTCACAGTGAATAAGATTACATTTCTTGCTATAAAAATTTGAACTCAGCCCAATCATAGTTACATCACAATTAAAATTGAACACCAACAGCTACTATGCAAGCAACTAGTGTTCAAAGGCCTGTACTCTTTTCGGACGAACATTCTAAATGTGATGATCCATATTATAGTTAAATAAAAATATATGAATAGATTTTATGCAAATAATACTGAGGCACACAATTCATATGAATTCCCAATTCAGTTTATCAGTACTGAAATGTCTTAGTTTATTCCATTACACGGGACAGACGCACAATAATTGACAACGAATAACTTAAACATAATAACAATATATAATAAAAAAAATATAATTACACAATCATACAAATAGATAGAATTTCAGACAGTGTTAAAAATACTTACGACTTCTAACAACTGAGAGATTGCATTCATGATATAAATAAAACAAAAAATTAACTACAAAAACAGCGCACAACTAGCACGACATGAAGACAGCATCGCGAAATATTGCGTCGTCTTGTTTACCTACGCTTTTCTTTCCTGAAAAGTTTATACTTACCCTAAAAAACTATTTTTTTCGTAGGTTGCAGAGCACAGAAAACTGCATTCAACATTTTATTATAAATATTGCTTAATTCATCGTAGCTATCATTTTAAGTAAAAAATATCAAGGTATTTCAATCTCAAACCTGTCAAGGAAGGAACTGACAAAGCAATAAACGTAACAAGTTAAAGTTACGATTATTCATGACGCAAGAACCTACCGATTGTCAGAGGTCCCTCAAGAGTGACGAAAATAATAGGATTCAAAATGACAGTGAGAAAAATTCCTTCCTTTAAGCACAACAAATTAAATAAGGACTTTTGTATCGCTGTATGTTTATTATTTGACTATGTAGTACATGTGCTCCCATAAAAAAACAGCGGGACTTAACTAGGTGTGATCTTAGAATGACTGGCACTTTCTCTATAAAGCATGCAATGAATCTCAAATTCTCATCAATGTTTGTTTTGAAACCAATGTTTCATAACCATACTATACTAACCAAAATACTGTCATATTGTATTCTGTCGGATACAAGACTTAATTTTCTTTAGAACCTCTATTAATTCCAACACGTTTTACCTTTATGTTTTCAATGCCTTACAATTTCTGGCGTGGTGAGGGATGTGAGGAATGTGTGGTTTAAGCTTCTTTTTCCAAGGACATCATTCCCTAGCTACGTGAAATTCTGTGCCTGTACCCGGATTCGAACTTTAACGTCCCAGCTGCCAGTCTATCACGCTAACCAGTACGCCATGGAGCCGACAAATAATAGTGAGAAAAAGTTAGTTATATTTAGTTAGTTAGATTATTTTTAATTGCGATATGATATTCAGCATCCTACATGTGACACTGCCGTATATCAGAGTGGCTTACAGTAACAATCTCCTCAGAACTACTGATACCGAAAACGGAGATATTTTAGATTAGTTTCGAAAAACTCAAAATCCTCAAGCTTAAAAACCCTACAAAGTGAACGAAAAAATTATATATCATTTAATAGTGGAGTGATTGGCGTGCTTATATCAAGAGCTAGATGCAATTCTTCCGTAAATTAGTTTACATTGACATAACAAGCAATGAGCAGTAATTAAACACTTTTGATTCATAAATGCTTCATTTGTTATATCAGCTGCGTCTATCATTGGTCAGTTGAGGCAACAATGAAATGGTTTAGCAGATATGTGAAATGGTTTATCATCATAATTTGATGTAAAAATGTTTATTGTTTGTCGTCCCAAGCCCGCACGCTGCATTAAAAGGCGAAAGCTTGAAGAACAGGCTAATGAAATCGAGATAATTCATTTTTCAACAATATATTTCGGAATGCCATAACTTGACAAACTCTTTCATTGATTTTTTTAAAGGAAATTACAAAAGCTGACCATATTTTAAATTGGCGTCTTAGTAATGAGTCAAATCAAAATCAAAACCGTTTACTTAATGTGTACACTTAATTAAGGTCTCCATAGCATACAGGTAGCGTGATGGCCTCGCAACCGAGAGGACCAGTGTTCGAATCTAGGGTCAGGTAAGGCTTTTCACGTAACCAGGGAGTACTTTCCTAAGAAAAGAAAGTTTAAGCCACACATTCCTCACATCCCTCACCACGTTAGTAGTAGTATGGCATTGAAAACCCAACGGTAAAACGTGTTAAAATTAATAAAGGTTCTTTGTACTTCAATCATTTTGCTGTGAAATTTCAAGTTAGCCAGGGTATCTCGTCGTCGAGTGGCCTCAACTGAAGTAGTTTTGTAGCTTCTTGAAATACATTATTCAACCTTTTGCGTCGTTTTTGTTGATGAATTTTAGCAGCTTCTTTCCTAGCGAAGTCTCCACTCAATGAGAGATTTTAATCAAGAGTCGTAAGCAATTTACATGAAAATAATGTGCACCGGAACAGTGTACCTGATAGATGTCACGGTATTATCGATACCAAAGTACAGTTTCCAAGCACTTGAAACAATAAATGTTTTGTTCGTGATTGGGCAATAAAGACAATAATGAAATGGTATAACAGATACAAAAAAGTTATTTCTCTTTATTTTCTGTAAATCATCGGATAAGAACTCAAGATATACAATGGATCATAATTGATTGAACCGGAACTGAATTTTGTCTTATGTAATATTGAAAAGTGTGACGGACGGACTGACATGGCTCTAATTATAGTATAGATCATGTATATATATATTCGTGTAGGCAGGACACAGATTTTCTGTTATGCATTGCTTTTTAAAGACCAAGGACATCATGATCAAGGGTATGAAAATTAAGGACAAGTCCTTGGTCTTCAATAAGTAATGTATAATAGAAAACATATATTCATGTATACAGATCATAGGGCATTTAAGAACGAATGTATTACATGCAAACTTTATTAGAATCAAGTTTCTTCTTATTTTAAGCTATCTTCCTTATATACATTCAAAGGCAAATGAATATACATAATCACAAACCAGTATTGCTGCTACAGTTTAGCACGATCTCCTTGTTAGAGAATGGTTTAAATACTTACGCCAATATTTTTACACGTTCATGTCAGAACTACGCCCTATCTTATGATACAACAAGAAGAAAAAGGAAATGTTTGTCCCGAAGTCAGGCACATACAAAGCAAGGAACCACTCGTGTTTTCAATGAGTATCTATCCTATGCTATGGGGACTAGCGCCCCCAGGGGAGCACTGCTAGGCAACCTCAGCTTTAGACAGGCCTTCAGGACTTGTATCTTAAGTGCCCACTTTGCTTCTTTCCGTTTTCATTCCTTCTTCGCAATTTCTTATTTGTCCTTTCTTCATCTTCCTTTTCAACTTGCTATTTCTATGCGTAAGGGATCTTGTGTGGGAACATACCTTGTGCATAGATTCCTCGT
>VOMN01028365.1:0-11326 GCA_014899125.1 Orchestia grillus | reverse complement strand
GAGATAGGGAACTCCTATTATTGAGATGATTATTCATTTTCATTGAGAAACTTTTATTACTGACCATGAAATAACCATGTCATTTGAAATATTTAAAGGTACCGTGATAATACATCTTATAGAATGCACGTATTGCTTTAATTATCGTGTGTTAATCATGGCTCGTGTTTACCGTATGTATTTTTTTCAGATGTTAGAATGAGGGAGCTATAGATGAACATTATGTCAGCCTAAAATGAATTTAATTTAATCTGAGTTATTAACTCAAAGAATAAATCAATATGCATGTAAGTTTTAAAATAGAGTGATTTTAAACCGGATTCAGTTTTTGTGGTATTTTATTAGGGTAATAAAACAATTCTCGTAGGGCGAGAGCTGAGGACTTCAGGTATCGCACACTCGTAGCTGCGTTCTGCTGCAATGCCAATGAGCTGTGGTCGCCGTGGCTTTGGCAAAGACACCGAAGAGGCTACGTGAAAGTCCGATTATTTTGCTTTGAGTTCCCAGTTTTTTCTGGGCTTTTATCTAAGACTTCTACTTTTGGTAGGAATTAGATTCAAGTTGAATTATACTCTTTAACATATGCAAGAGTCCTGAAGACAGGTGCTAGCCCAGCGTATGCAAATATTAACAGGAAAACACGTCATGTGATATCTTGCTTAAATTCAATAAAAGAACAGTTAAGCGCCCGTAACTCGTTAAAAATTTCAACGACCTTGAATTTTGATTTACAAGTTTATGTGTGATGTTTCTCTAATTCATGAAATGATGAAAGAATCAAAGCGTAGTGATTGCACCAGATTCCTTATAGACATGTTTCATACTTAACTATCTTAAGTTAAATATTCATTATTCAGGAATTTGGGCGCTCAACTGTGCGGTATAATTTTATTTTTTGCTTTTGTTCTATATGATGCATGTATATTTTTAAAATTTCTTTAAAGTCATTTATTTGTTATGCTAGCTGTACTACTTTTCATTTATTTTCTTGTGCTTTAGCATTTACTGTTATATTATGTATTATACAATGTCACTCAGATATATCATATATTTTATCAGTTCTGTTTATTCCTATCTTTATTTTGTGTTACCTCTTGCAATTTATTTTTACTATAATTTTTTGTTCACTATATGCATTAACACTTTCAAGAAGATGGTTGTTTCTGTTTTTTAAAGTCGTGATGATTGACAGTGTAACCTGGTAATGGAGACCTAAGTAATCTTGTGTTTAGCTTGAGATGTGAAAGTGCTAAAATTTACTTCAAATGGGTGTACTGCATAGAGTATTCCATTCATACAGTCATACAGCTTTTCTTTGACATAAATTAATATTGATATCAATGAAAAGGATTTTTTTAATTACTAAATTTAGACAAGTTTCAAAGAATAAAAGATACATAATAAGATATTCATAGCATTCAAATACCAGTGCAACTTGATGCTGCACCATTTAGAGAAATTAGGACCACATTTTTACAAGTTCTGCCAATGTTACATTGTCAAATAAATGAAACAAATGTGTCCCTATCCAAACCTAATTTAACTCTACACAACTTTAGCCCCACCCTGATGGATTTCTACTGTCAATGGGAGAAAGCAAGCAAGCAAGACAGAGGTTGTGCAATGTAAATTCATTTTTAAATATATTTCCTTACTGTGAAATTTTGGAAATAAATTTCCATATTTCATGATTCAAATAAAAAATCCTGTCCTGTAATAATAAAGGCTTTACTATGAATAGAATATAATGTGTTGCATAGCAACTTGAAGTGAATATTAACCTATGTTTTGGTTTTTTCATCACTTTGTTTCTGGTAAAATTTATTGTTTATTGCTTATATATTATACTTTTTTATATTCATATTTGATTGTTTTTGGTTTCCTTTGTGTTAATTTTTTATCTGTATTTAATTTTTGATTAATATTTACACATTTGCAGCCAACTGCACAGAGCATCCTATTCATTGTACTGCCTTCATTCTTGTATCATNTAAAAGAAAGTTTTGAAAGAAACTATTTTGGCAATATAGATCCTAACCCAACCTATCCTAACTTAGAATAATCAAGAGAAAGCACAAGAGCTGAAGACTGGTTGTGCAACATAAACTAATACTCAACAGTTTTTTCTTGTTACAAACCATTTAAAAATAGGTTTATACCACTTCAAATAAAATTCTTATCTAATAATATAAAAATTGAGATGGTAAACCAAATTGAAACTCCTATACAGTTGGTCAATGTAAAGTAAATATTAACCCATTTTCATTTGGTCAAAGTTGTCTCTCATCTTCATTTTTGTATTATTTTTATTTTTCTTTAATTTTCTATTTTCTTTATCTAGCATGTCTAAAGTCCTTTTTTGATCTTTGTATTCATATTTTATATATGTTCTTGTTATATGATGAATATTTCATTTTAACAATATTTTATGTTGCTAAAATATTTAGTTTAGTTCAAACTAGAAAAAGTTTAATTAATAGAATACAACATTCATCTATCTTAACTAAAAGAACATGAAATGAAATTTATTCACCAACAAACCAAAAAAATTAAGACCTCAAATTACTAATGAACTAATACTACTTGAGGTAAAAAAAAAAAATAGAATGATATAAATCAAATAAATAGCAAGCATGAGCAAGACAATGCAACATATGGGCAAAAAAATATTCACTCTGAATTTGATAATCCCAAATGCTCTTACCAGTGCAACTGAGACTGTTGAAAAATAAATAAACAGGAATGATCTGGGATTTCCTAACTAATAATTTTTAATAGTTATCAACTCAGACATTTAATAGCAATGCTGCAAAGTATTATAGATAATTAGTATAATTGTGCTAAAATAAACACTAAATAAAAAAATTGACAAAAAAGAAGCATTGAAGATGATGTTGAACAAGTAGCTATTACTATCCCTCTGTTACAATACCTTGTTGTACTCAGTAATTGAGTATAGAACTATATAGTCCCAATTATTAAATTAAAATTGCTATTTTTATTTTTCTGTTCTTTTGCATAATCAAATTGAAAGTTAAATTAGGACTTACAGTCATCCTTTGCTACTTTGTGTTTCATTTATTACGGCCTCAGTATGTTGAGGATTGTTCAAAAATGTTCATCAGGAACTCAAAATTGAGGAATTAAGGCATGGAAGTCACCCGCATGCTAGCAGAAGACAGAGAGTGCCCACGCAATTCTAAATCTACGCCTCTGATTGGCTTGCTAGCAATTCGGCCATTTGATATCCCTCCCGACTCAGGAATCTTGCAAGCTGATTAGCTGAGTTGATTTATACCATTAATATTTTATTTACGTGTTTGAATTCTTTACTATTATTTATGTTTTCATACTATTCTTTAATATTCTAATGATAACTTATGCACTTATATGATTTCATATACACTTATTAATATTATACAAACACAAAAAATGTACATGTGTTAAAAATGAGAGGGTGACACTACTTCACAGTTTTTCACTTATCAGGCCTGGTTCTAGTCCCTATTAAACCACAGTAACTGAAGGATGACTGTATATCATATATCATCGGAAATGGTAAATTTTGTATTTGCTCACCCATTTAAGAATAATTTAAAAATTGAATCTGCATGAATAGTTCTAAACTTGCAATTTTTTATAGAAATCATATATGAACAAGAAAATAATGTCCAAAAAGTTTTTTGTATATTTGGGCAAAAGGCAGTGTAGATATTGGTGCTGCCATCAGCCATGCATGCCTAAAAGGATGTGGTTTGAGCTTAATTCATTGGTCATATTAAGATCTTTAAGAAATGATCCCAAAAATTGCCATCAATAGTTAATTTGCTTAATTGCAGGCTTTTTTTGTCTTCAATTAACATTCAAGCTTCCTTATTTTTATTCATTAGATACAAAAATGTTAATCCTTTAGCTTGGGTGCATTTATTTTACATTTGACACAGTAGATCAAGTTGTGATAGTGGTGGTGGTGATGATAGCAGCACTTCAATAACTCAGACTATCTTCCACTGGTAGGGACCATGTAGTATGGATTTAGGTGAACAGGGAATTTATGCACAAGGTGTGTTCCCACTCCAGATCCCATTCCCATAAGAACAGCAAGTTAAGAAGAAAGAGTAAGAAAAGACATATGAAATAGCAAAGAAAGAATGAAAATGGAAAGATGAAAAGTGGACATAAAAGTAGAAGTCCCAAAGGCTTATCTTCTGCTGAGATAGCATAACACTGCTCCCCTAGGGTCACTAGACCCTATAGCATAGGATAGACAAACCTAACTAACCTACCTCTAAAGCCTTTTCTATGCCCACTGAGGGGGTAGATCAAGTACATTTTGACTCATTTTTTATCCTTTGATTGCATTTACCTCCAAGGGCAGTGATGCTTTATCTGAGAATATACTACCGCAAGCTGCTGGCATGTGTGGGTGCATTCGTTTTAGTGCTCTTGTTCATCTTAAGCCAGTTGTCTGATAGTTCAAAACAGAAATTGGATGACAATGTAGGTCATTCAGCAGGGAATGCACAGCCCTCCAACTACAGAAAGTCTGCTCGATTTGAGGAACCTCATTTATTCAAGGTGGAGAATCCAGAAGAAAGAAATAAACTTGGTCAGCTATTAATCAACCTTTGCAATGTAAGTATGAACTATTATAGATGATCTTATTAGGGTTTAAATATAGTCTAGTCTCTTGTTTGTCATTATAATGAAATGTGTTTTGTTCTATGTGCTCTCATTAGGTAGTTTGTTTGTTGTGACTCAGCTGGTGGTGTGAGCCTGTAGCATTTTATATATCTACATAGTTTCGAACAATTATTTGACTATTTTATGGTAATGGTTTTTAAAAGAAATTTATTTTCATGTTTCTCTGAGCTGAATGTGACAGCTGTATATTCCAAGTATCTTATAAATGAAAGAGAAAGTTATTACATCAATTCACTTGATTGATTTGAATTCCATGCAAGAAACAGCTATTGCTAACCTAATGGATGTTTTTACGAAAAATGGAATTTATTTATTTCAGCTTCAAGATTTACTTTTACTTATTTTGTATCCTTCACCATTATTGCTGTACATATTTATTTTCCACATTTGAGTATGCAAAAAATACTTCATACTTTATTGGCTTCTTTATCACACTCATTGCATACATAACCAAATGAATATTTAAACAAAGCATTTTTTCTTTGTTACTCAAGGTGTGAGAAACATGTATTTAATAATTTTTTTATTACATTTAGTAGGTATATCAGGTGCTGTAAACATTTTCGGTATTAGTTCATCAAAAAATTTTCAAGGCTTTGTTATCAAAATATATTGTTTGCTAATTTAATTAAACCTAATTCAGTAGCTACCTGTTAGAGACATTACATGAACAGGCCAGTGAAATGTCATCCTACAGTTCAAAAATGAGTTTTTGCCAAACATTATGTAATACCATATTCCTTTATTGATTTTTAGAGATTTTTAAGGTTCTGATGGCTCCTCTATTCAGTGGAAGGTGTATTTTTTGGTGAATCTTTATGTTATCGCATTCTCCCGGCATGGATTCCTGAGCTCCTCTATGGTAACTTGGTTCCTGTTTGTGCTATTGCTAATTTCGACCCTACATTCTTCAGAGGTTGTGAAGCGACACTGCTTTGAGTGATGTGTGGTGCAGTAAATTGTTCTCTTGGATGGAATTGATGCTGGATTTTCTCCAATTCTATTCCCTCTCTTTTTTTGGTCAGGCCAGCTGGTTGATGAACTAAACTCATGTGTTATGAAAGTTCTTCATCATAGGTAGTCATTTAAAGATGCCGCTTATGGAAATAATATAGAAGTTACTTAGTGGGAAGCTTTGTTTAACTTGTTTTTATAACTCCAGGAGGCAGCATGTCCTGCATGTCTGGGCTCAGACCTGTGTGAGGACATCAGCTCTGGCTTTGTCACCCTCCTGTCTGGGGATGGCGAGTTCAACTCAGACACACAGGCCACTGAGTATCCTGCCAACATCGGCGTCAACCACTCAGTCAGGCTGCAGGTGATACTTTCACTGGAGCTTACCGTGTTGTTCATAGATCCCACAAATTTTAGAGCTTTGCATTTGTTAGAATGTATGTCATTCTGTGGACTGATGAAAGTTTGGATGAAAATTAGCTAAAGAAAATTATGGATGCAGGTCTTGTGTCCTATATGGAGTCAGTCAATGATTTTGAAATAAATATTTACTTTTATAAATAAGGAAGGTAAATATTTACTACTGTATTTATAGAATATTTTTTATGGACAAGGCTTCTGCTACTTCTTCAGATATAGACTCTAGATGACCAGATGTTAGAATATTATTTACAGTAAGAAATTACATTTGATAAATGTATCACCATAACTACTTTATTCTATACCATAGCTATCTACCACCTCCTCCGATGTTCATGCATGATGATTATAACCTAGAACTTTTTTCAACATTGATTATTATGTCTTGATAGTTAAGTATTTTTATATTATAGATACAAACTTCAGATAAGAAAGTCTGTCTATGTTATTAGTTTACCCATTATCTTTTGGATGGACTTAATTTAGTCATGTTACTGATGAAGACCAATTGAATGTACTAATTTGGAGGTGGAGTGAGAAATTACTTGAATAGTATTTTGCGTTAGGAATTAATTTATTTATTTTAGCTAATAACTCTTTTGTCAATTATAAGTTTTACATTACAGGGAACCACGTGACATTTATTTCTGAACTACCATTGTGAGTGAGTTGAACATTTCAAAATTTCATTTGCTCTTAAATACTAGTTGCTTCTAGGGTGTCAGTGCTTTCTAGCTCATAACTATCCACTCTAAATTCATTACTGGCAGTGAACAGTTAATCATGAGCAGTTTTCAGTTAAATATTGGCAGCTATTGTCTGTGACTTGCTCCCAGTTCATGCCCCCATACTTCCATTCCCTCTGCCAGGTTGTGGACAACAAAAGCATGGAGCGAGCCACCGAGGCGCTGTGTGGCAGTGGAGTAGACGTCGCCAGCTGTGGCGTCAAGTTGGCTGCTGTCAGATGGCCATACATCACCTCTGTCGAGCCTCTCTCCGCCCCTGTGGCCTACAATTTCCTCACTGCCATTGGAGAGAACATCTACACGCGGCCGTAAGTTGTGAATATGCGCTCTTTGTAACTTTAGGTTCCAGCTCGTGCCTGCTCTGAGTGGAGTATTTAACATTTGGAAGTTTTAATTATCTTTTCTGTTGTTATGGAGTGTAAATTTTTAGGCTGTTTTTTGTGTCTTTCTTTTTGAAATAGTGATAAAAAAAATTTGAGACATCATAACATGCGTCATGTGATTAAGCTTTTTTCCAAGGCATAAAATAACCCTTTTGTAGGTCACATCACAGGAAACGTGGGGTTATACCTACCTAAATTGGCTCATTGTGTTCATTAAAAAAAAAAAGTATTGTTTGGGAGAAAAGATACCTAGTATATTCGCATATTGTAAATTAGACACAGATAAGCATTTTAATACCAGCTGACAAAATATCTTGCTCACAACAATTCATATTAGATAATATTTTGTGGGGTTCTTGCCAAGAAGTGACCACAGTTGTTCCGCAGGCTGCTGATGTGCCCAACTCCTCTGTCGCTGTCAGTCCTGGAGGCCGCCTTTGCCTCAGACCCAGTGAGCACAGGCAGCGGAGTGCCCACACCCTCTGACAAGCTCAACCTGCTCACCGCGCTGGCCGTCGCCCCTGGCTTCACGGTGCAAAAAGTGAGTCCCATTCATTTGGCTGGTGATTGAAATTTATTGTTTCTTTAAAGAAATTTTATTCCGCGTTACAGTAACATTATTAAACACAGAATTGAGTTTCACAAGTGAAAAAATGTGTTGTTTCATTGGAGGAATTTCATTCAGTGTTAGTTAATATTTTATTACTACTCAAACGGCCCTATAGCCCGTCTGTCCCGCCTAAAATGTTGTCAAGTAGTCACAAAAAAATATGATTGATCAAATACCTCATAATTTTCCTGCTTCCCTGCTTGCCTCCTTGACATGCAAGTCATTTTAGCAGTTTGTGTTTGATGTTGTGACATTTTTTCTTTAAGAAGCTTCATGTTATCAGAAATTCTGAAGGTTAATGACGTGAAATCTGAATAAATTTAAATTAGTCTCAATTTTATAGCATGAAACTAACTTGCACATGTTCAAGGCATGAGTTAAAATATAATGCATATTTTGTTGTTCAAGAAAATAGTTGACTACTCTGAATCTGGGAAGTTATGAGGGAATTTTTGTTGGAGTTTTGTCAGTGTAACTTGACGAATTTTCAAAATTTGTCAATCAAATCAATTTTAACAATCAAACAAAAATTACCTCAAATTCAACTATTGAGCATAATCGTTTGAGAACTCTAAGCTGAGATGAAACCTAATCACTTACACCTAAATTTTGAAGATCTTTGTTTGAATGGCCAATCTTGTCGACGGCATTGGAACCTTTGAAGGTCAATGAACTGTCGTGTGTTTTCCTTAATTTAGCCTCACTAAGTTGTGAATTTTTGTGCCCGATTGGCAGCAAAAACTAACGTCACAAATAAGAACCCGTACTAAGTCTTCAAGTGCTATTTTTCAGAGTCATTGAAGATAGGACTCACTTTGTTGCTGCCTATACTATACTTGAAGTTGCTGCCTATACTATAATAGTGTAGTCGGATTGTCACCTTGATTCCTTTATTTATGAAAATTTTAGTTGTCCCGTAAAAACCGGACGAAAATTTAAAAGTCTTGCTTCTACTGAACAAGGGAAATTTGTGCTCAATGACTAACTTTGACTTGGCCAAATGGAAGACCATCAGTCGTGCCTCGCATGCGAGGGCCGCGCTCCTGTGCAGCGCACGGTCAGGCCAACAGTACCTGGCGTGTCTGTTGACTGTTTTGTTCCGTTCTATTCTAATTTAGGTTTCAAAGAACCTTTATTGATTCCAGCACGTTTTACCGTTGGGTTTTTAATGTCTTAAAGCTGCTGGCGTGGTGAGGAATGTGTGGTTTAAACTTGCATTTCCATGGGAAGTTCTCCCGGGTTACGTGAAAATGCCTCGCCTGAGCCGATATCCGAACCCAGGTCTTCTCGGTTACGAGGTCATCGCGCTACTAGTACGCCATGGAGCACCCAAATTTCATTCTAGTCTACATTTAAGTCTAATTTCAGTGACTCGTGATGAAACACTTTTATGTTTTATTTGGTTGTTCCACTATTCATGCCTGCATATTCAAATTGTTTTCTTTTCTCACGTAATTTTATTTCTGCGTTTTCGATGATTTCGGTTTATGTACTGAGATTCACAGGAGTATAGTAGTACTGCCCAATAACCGACCATGAATTTCACCTGAGTTACGATGTTCAGAAGATAAATATTTAGTTGTGCTTGCCGTGTAGCTAAGACAACGTCGCTTTACAGATGACAGAGCGCCTCCAGCTGAGCCCTGCGTCAGTAGGGTCGCTAGGGGCGTGTGGCCGCGCCTGGCTCAGCGGCAGGGAGAAGCTCACGCCGCTTGAGCACCTGCTGGGGGAGGCCTGGAGTGCCCGGGCTGCCCTGGGGGCTCAGCTGCTTGGCATGGTTGAGGATATGCTCGTGAGTGCTGCTTAACATTCCATCTAAGGTTCCCTCTACCAGCTAGCTAATTTTATTGGAATTTTTATTTCTCAAATTTTTCATGTCATTAAGAGCTCCAACATCTATTTTTTAACTGGGAAACGCTGAGAGGTGTCGTGTTCTTGTGTATCTTGGAGATTCTTCTTCGTGGAGCTTTTCATGGGGCCTTCCAGTCAGCATTGGTGTAGGCTTGGCTTTACTCAAGAATATGATAAGCTACCTTCAGTGGATTTTGTTATGCTAGTATCGTGAGTTTAGTTATCGAGTTGAGCATTTGATATTCAAATTCTCCTGGACTTATTATGTACACTTTTCCTTCATTCAGGTTGCCACTCTGACTAACTCGTATTTTGTTATTCCTATTTATGATATAATGGTTTTTAGGTAATTTCATTAAAATTGAGCAATTTCATCTGCTTTCAGTCGAACTGATCATACTTGGTGTATCCTTTCATTTTATCATGTACCGTGGCACTTATGGCTTTGAATTTAGCAGTAATGAAGTAAAATACAAATTTTTTTCTTGTACCATTCAATGCCATAATTTTACTTCATAGCCATGTGTTGACCATGAATTTCAAGGTATAGGTACATACTTAATTCTAACATGGTTAAGTTATTTCCTTTTTCTTATAGATTTGGGGAAAAATTTTAGCTGTTTCATGTCTTCATATTATTTAAAATTCCATAATTAACATTGGTACATTTTTTTCTGGGTTAAAAAAAATTGGCGAGCCAACAAAATATTCCTGCTAAATGACCTGCGTTCCAGGGAGGATGGCTAACGACGTTAGATGTATAGTCAAAGCCTTTCTTATTGAGTTGCTATCTTATCTGTTTATGTTTGCATTATTTGCGGAGACTAGCAACAAAGCTGGTATGTGTTACAGGAAAGTTCCGAAGAATGGTTGGTGTTTGTTGGGATGTGGTCCCCCAGTCGTCTCATGGTGTCCAGTGATGGAGAGCTCCTGCTACAGGACTCGGCCTCCGTCTCTGTCATTGACAAGAGCACTCTCAGCATTGGGGCTACAGGTGTTGTGTTGGGCTGTCGGGTGATATATTAGGCAGCATCAGAGCTACGGGTGTTGTGTTGGGCTGTAGGGTGATGCATTAGGCAGCATCAGAGCTACAGGTGTTGTGTTGGGCTGTAGGGTGATACATTAGGCAGCATCAGAGCTACAGGTGTTGTGTTGGGCTGTAGGGTGATACATTAGGCAATGGTCTATAGGGTGATATATTAGGCAGCATCAGATCTACAGGTGTTGTGTTGGGCTGTAGGGTAATATATTAACCAGATTCAAGGCTACAGGTGTTGTGTTGGGGTGGAGAGGTAATATGTCACTCAGCCTCAGGGTTACAGGTGTTGTGTTAGGGTGTAGAGGTACTATATCAGAAGTCGGGCTGCAGGTGTTGGGTAGTTGGGTGTAGAGGTACTTCATTAGAAGTCGAGCAGCAGGTGTTGTGCAGCTGTGGTGTAGAGGAACTATGTCATAAGTCGAGCTGCAGGTGGTATGCAGTTAGGGTGTAGAGGTAAATATCAACCGAGCTACAGCAATTGTGTTGTGGAGCAGTTGGAGTATAGAGGTAATATCTCAACATCGAAGGTATAACTATTGTGTAGGAGTTATGTCTCTTAAAAGTATTACAAGCATCATGCTGCAGTACAAATTGCACTTACGACAGGGCTTTCATTCTG
>VOMN01028356.1:0-20330 GCA_014899125.1 Orchestia grillus | reverse complement strand
TCTAGAAACCGGTTTTATGGTCTGATGAAAGTAAAATTTAACTTTTCGGGGTCTTATAATTCATGGTGGATGGCAAATTATATGGGAAGGGGGCGTGTGCGTCTGGTCGAGCACGCATGCTCAACCAAGTCAGAGAGTTGGTTCAGGCGCCCCAGACACTGCATTGATAGCTGCACACGTCGTATATGGAGCAGAGGTTCTCCGCTCCCACTGCCCAGGCTGGTCACTGGCGAACATCTGAGAGCTCCTGTACACAATCTGACAGCTGCGTTATGTACGGTTTCCTAGATCGCAAGTGAGCTTTCCTCAGAGGTGGGCAGCGCTACTTTGAAATGTAGCGGCCGCTACATTTCAAAGTAGCGCTGCCCAGCTCTGGCTTTCCTTAGCATTATTTTAGACCACGCTACCGTAGTCCAACTTCGATCTAATTAAGGCTCCGCAGAGTTGGAGTTGAGTTCAGCAAAAATTTCTGCTGAGTCTGATGCTATGAAGCCCGAGTTACTTTTACTTTGTCTTCAGATCAAAAGAATTATTAAAACTTACCTATCGCATTTAACCAGAAAATTTCGAACGTACGAGCAGACAAACGTCTTGAGAAGAGCCTAGGCACGTCATCCGACGTGCCTCTCGCTGAGAATACGGATGCTGTGTATCCCGATGTGTTCCAAAACCTTCCTTGAGTAACCTGTCCTGCCACTTCAAGATGTTTGATCAACATCTTTTCGAAAATCATAAGATTTTCGGTTCTTGTGCTTATATCATTCAAGAATGTGTACCAAATCATGTAACGTAGTTTCGGGCAAATCAGACTGTTGGAACGGGAGTCACGGAGGGGGGATGAGGGACTTCCAGACGCTCTAGAAGTGGAGTAATTTGGGCTCTTAGCTGTTTTTCTGTTATATTATTGTATAATATGCATTCATAGGTGTATTAGAAGGCTTCGGAACTTTTCATATAAATGTATATTTTTTAATTTTCTTGCTTTTTAGTAACTAATAAGCATTTGCATCACAATATCCCGGATATTCTTGCTCGATATCTATATTTTTACTATTCCACGCATTGTAAGATATCTATACGACCAAGTGCATTGACCTGGAGTGCTTAATAGACGATTTGTCGACCTGTGAAAGTGAGTGGTCCCTCTTCTCCCCCCCTTCCCCCATCAAACTTAGCCTCGCAACCACTTCCCAAGCCCAAAAAATTCAGGCGCCAACATTCACGAATGCCGCCGGGTCACGAAAGTGTTATAGGCACCATTTTAGAGCCAAATAAATGATTCTACGCGGATTTTCCATTGATTTACTTTGCATAACATTATTAGGGTGTATATATGTACATAGGTATATATGTATAAGGCTCTCTTGTAATATCGGGATTTTCCGCATATGAAAGCGAAAAACTTATAGTTTTAGTCGTACGTAAATGATACGATAGGGAATTTCAATGCGCATAATCTGATGTCTCAGAATTTTTATTTTTTGAGTTTGAAAAAAGATGAAGGCTTCGGAGTGGAGAAAAACTTAATTTTTTTTTTTAATATTTAAATAATTGAGAAATTGATTTATCCAACATCGCAGACATCAAATTATTGCACACATTGAGACGCATAAAATGAGACCTGTCCCATCTTTCGAGTGCTAATATTGTAGGCGTTTTTAGCTTTTGAAAATTGTTGGAAAATTTCGTTTTCTTTTAATATCTCGTTTTCTTTCAAGAATTCAAAAATTTCTCACGAGCAAAATTTGTTTCTTTTATCGAGTTTCATACGTGTGCCAAATTTGAAGGAGATCCGTCCCATAGGGAGAGACGATGGTCGAAAATGGGACAAACAGCTGAAGTACGTCCAGTGGAAGTTTCATGTCAAGCGAATCGAGTCTTGCCCTTGAAGAAGAGAGTACTATGCGCACAGGCCAGGAAGACTTAGCAGCTTGGCCTGCTGGTCGCGCTGTATCTACAGATGTTGGCCAATACCATACCAAATTGCCGTAGCCTCGGGCGCTCACCGACTTGCGACTTCCCCAGTTATCGCGGTCGACAATGACCTCTTTCAAGTAGAGGAAAACTTGAAATACCTTGGGTCCATTATTCTACCTCGCTCTCCTTTGACAAGGAAGTCAACAGCAAGGATCCCAGGGTGTCAGCAAAGAGATTTTAATTGACCCAAGGTAGAATAATTGGAATAACGACAACCGCAACAATCATATCTTACAAACTTTCCGAAGAATAATTCCAGAGGTATTGCGTCAAAATTTCGTTTCGCTGAATAATATTTAGCATGGAAACTACTATCGACTCGGACGAGAACAGCTTTCGTTGGTTTCACCAACGGCTCCTAGGTAT
This sequence comes from Orchestia grillus, assembly GCA_014899125.1. Classification (NCBI taxonomy): domain Eukaryota; kingdom Metazoa; phylum Arthropoda; class Malacostraca; order Amphipoda; family Talitridae; genus Orchestia; species Orchestia grillus. Next base: position 17,987 of record VOMN01028356.1, on the reverse strand, counting down.
CCACAGAACTCTAATATTAGTTTTGGAGGCTAAATACACAACGTAATTATAAGAACAATGGATTCCAGAACATCAAGCGCGACTCCCGCTACAGTCTCTCACCTGGATACCCTGAGAAACTTACTCCACAGCTATTAATATGTATTAGCAAAAACAATTGTTTCCTCTACGCACTTCTAATAACTTAGCGTTTTACACTAGTGGTACCGAAGTATACTCTCAATCTAACACGTTTTACATACCAGGCAAATGAGAGAGATAATAGTTTCAATAAATATTTATTGGGAAATCAGAACGGGGCATGGGATGCGGTTTTCAGTGCGACTTGGAGACTCGCAACTCCGGCTGGACCCCAAAAATAGAAGGAGCGAGAGACCAGAAGTGCGAGTCCCAGGTTGGCCGCGACGCCCGCAAGCTGCAGGGGGAGGCAGGAGCGCCCGGCCATCGGCCGAGGCCTCCGAGCCTTCATGCGAGTTTCGCAGTTAGCCCTGCGCGACCTCGGTGTACCTCGCATCGCAAAGATAACGCATCAAGCCAATCAAGAAACAATATACTTTGGTACAATAAAAAACTATCAAATTTGCTTTTGTGAATACAAATGCAAAAAAATCCAAAAATAAAATAACTCAAAATAAACATCATAAAAATGATACAATAAAGGTTTTCTGTACAAGCTACAAAATGATACCGATGCAATTAAATGCATAGGCATTGGGAGAGGAAGGTGAGCGCCCACACACTCCCCCTCCCTAACATGAGACATGCTGCTAATGGGCGCGGCAGCTGCAGCGTGGGAGCCGTTCGGCCGCCTACTCCACATCTTTCGTTACTTGACGTAGCACATGAGAAGGCAGTTACTGATGCCACACAAGGAGTAACAAAAACCGTATGGTGCACATTGGGGGCTCAGGAGCCTCTACTAACTAAAGCTTTTCAAGGGTTATGCACAACAGAAGGGGATGATTAATATTAAGAGCAAGTCATTAAAAAGCTACGAGGAGCAGAAGATAGCGAGCCGCGCACCTCGCAAGCTCTTACGGCTCACAATAGCAACAGTGAGAGGCTTGCGTTGCAGTTCTTTACATTGGCTGATACTTCAGTAGAAGGGCACAAACGTGCCTAGTACAGGGCGCTTGGAAGAGAACAGGTTTTCAGTGATACATCAGAAGACAGCGCAATCGATATTCGATGAAAAACACATTTGGAAAAACTCCTATTGTCTTACTATACAATCGAGGGCGACAGTCGATCGCAGCCTATCCTCACGCAATAAGAAGAGCATAAATAGAGCGGCTCAATATTGTCTCACAACTCTCCGAAGAAAAGAAGCTAAATAACATAAGGACACCTACGTACAACATAAAATACACAAACACTAGAAAATCCAACACAACAAGACGTTCGTCACTTCTAGTATGACTTCTGAAAACATGTATTAAGTCGAGCACGAGCGACCAACACGCTCCTATGAATTTAAAATGTCTAGTATTGTAAAATGATGACGTAGATGAAGCTCAAAAAGAAAGATACGATGAAGCATTGACATATTATGCCCTACGGCCTCACCAACCGACAATGAATGAATTCAGAAGGAAATATGCGCACGTGTGATTTAGGTAGGGAGGATTAACACTCCAAAAAAACCTACTTCAAAATGTTTGCCATACTTCATCACCAAAGCAATAGTCTCCGCAAACCACCTGCACTCACGCTCCAAAAACAGACAAGGGTAATATACCGTGAATACGGGCAGTGCGTCATAAAAATTTCACCGCCAAACTAGCTCACATTTCCGCCCACAAATGCGAAGTACCTAGCAATAAAGGTTTTCCCCGTACAGCACAGAAAAACAGCAATGTAATTGGATTCCAAATAGAACAAAATTTTTAGCGAGTCAACGGAAGATAGACGACAATTGTGCTACAAAGTGGTATTTTCCCAAGCTCAGAGGTAGCATAACTAAAAATCCTCCTTAATTACCGCCAAGCCCGCGAACACATAGTTCGATTTATGTAAACCAGTTCTCACTTACGAGTTGCAATGTTGTGGCTGTCAGTGATGTACAAAGAAGAGCTGTGGCATAACGAAATTGAGTAAGAACGTACCCACAACCTAATCCAAACAAGAAAGTCAATTTCTTACTGAGAAAAGTTAAAAATCAACAAAAAGCCCACTAACGATATCTCTGTACACTATATATAAAGCATCATTTCGGGAAAAACCATTAATCAAGCCAGACGAAATAATTAAAGTAAAGACAAGATAAAGATATTCGTATGTGGAATGAAACGGCATTCAAAAAATGTAGCCGCATGCTATCTTGCTCAAGAAGCCTAGTCTTTCAATGATAGCAACACAATTATATAGTCAATATTATATAAAATTGTGATCAAAGTCAACAAAATAACTAAATGCTTAGAGGTAACACACTATCACCCAACCACCAACACCGTAAAATGAAATTAGTTTAGAGGAGCCAAGGGCGGCGACACGTAGTCAAGCATGAGGGAGTGTCGCGCGGGGACAGTAATTCTTGTAAAGCTCGCTAATAGTACGAGCACTGCATGAAAATTGTGTAGATTTGGCACAGAGTTTAGTTTCTCAACTGCACAGAAATATATTGTGTAACTCAGGTGCAGCGGTTCGATTTGACTCCAAAGTTGTAGCCGAGGGCGGAGCAGCGCCACAAGAACAATAATAACCCAAACATAAATAACGACAACATAGAGAACCAAGCTTGTAGCGGTACAGCAATATCTTGAACAAATGCGAATTTAGACGTGGTGCAGCTTACCCTGTTAACAATGATTGCCTACGCAGCCACAGTCAAAACTAAATTAATTTAAACGTTCGGAACAATACTCCCATCATACTGAGCCTGATGATTATGGAAATATAAATTCAGAATTCCGGAACAACACCGCTCAAGATATTGCTATACTTAAATCAGAACATGCGTGGTGATAGTGCGATGAGCACATCACAGGAACATCATAACAATTCCGACAACACATCCTCGCCGTCTCACACACTCACCTCCTACAGCAACCCACACATGCAACGCTCGCATTACCAGACACCGTCACACGATACAAGCAACGGCGCCTAACCACAAACGAACAACAAAATTTTTCTTTAAAATTACAAATTGAAAAATACTGAAATTTACACATTAATATTCTGAATTGCTAGAACGAGGTTGAGTTATTATGGTTCTAGTGATCCTGGAGCGTCTATCAGGGTTCGGTACAAAAGATGAGGGTTGATCGGTACAAAAAAGTATAGCACCCGGTCGTTGTGGAGAAACTAGTCCTGAACCTAGACTGCTAAGTGACGCACGGCTCTCAGACCTTTTAGTCGACCGAACTGTTGCATAGTGATGTTGGACAGCGGCATAAGGAAGGGAGAGTTGGTGACCCAAGTGTAGTGAAGAAGTATTGGCAACGCGGAAGATTTGAGAAACACAGGAGAACAACAACTGGCTTAGTGTGTCTGGCAGTAGTAGCTCCAGCAGACTAGGACGAGTAGAATTACAACACATTGCACCGAATGCACACGCATCTCTTCTCACAGAAGATGCATCCGCAATGCAAAACTAAAATCTAATGGGAAAACACCATGAACACGACCGCGTGGCAGAATAATCTGACAAAAAAGTTGCAGGACAAATGTGGTGTGATCCAAAGCTGTAGCAGATTAAAAATAATGCAATCAAACGCTGTAGATCTTGTGAACTGCAGTTTTCTGGTGTTGTTGCGGCTGTGACAGACTATCACTTCGAATGAAGGATCAAGCTTGTGTGTGGGCACAGGAAGCAGCTGTAGAGCCTCCACGTTTGAATGCTTCACACACTTGAGAGCAGGCGCAACTCGCTGCTCTACAACAACATCCCTCGTGCGGCCAGCAGTACCACAACAACACGCGGTGCTCGCACCAGCAGTTGTGCCCCCACCAGTCTAATGTTTCGCTCGCGACGCCACACAATCTTTACACAAGATTGTACTCTTTCAAGTTCAGTTGCAGGATAGTGTCCTTCACGGCGGCAAACACGAAGCGGATATTGTCCGTGTCTGAAACACGCAACAGAATATTAGGCGAAGAAATTTTGTGAATGAAGTCGTCTATAACATAGTAAGAATTTCAAATCGAGATGATACATTGAATATTTAGTACGATATAGATAAAGCTGCTCACCTTGCAATAAAGAAATTCCCTCCAGAGCAGGACCATGTGACAGAATTTGAATGACTGGCTAAATTAAAAGCTAAAAAATCATGGCATGCTGAGAAAGTTGAGCAATTAGCCACAAAAACGCGTAGGATACAAGCAAATGATAGAAATATGAAGATGACGTCAGCAGCGCCACTTCAATCAATAACGAAGAGGCAAGCAACTCTTCCTCACGGAATAACAACTACTAACCAAGTCAACTCAAACGGCTACTAAATGAGCAGCCATTTTTGACATTGAATACCAGCGTAAATACAAAGTTGTACAATAATACCATCCAAAATTCAGACGAAACAGGTTTCCCTTCACTACTTGACGGTCAACCTTCATACAGTTTTCTAGAAAATTCCCGTTTGTGGCATGACAGGCGGCACACTAACAACTTTTGAATTTCATGATTTTGGAACGCTGATTCTCAACCGCAGTAGGCGTGTCTAGCACAAGAACAGGTATCGGCCATTATGAGCTCAACGATTGAACGAATTCTAATCTGTATGCTTGGCATGAGTACAGGCGATCCTTGTAACTAACGCTGGATGAGCGACAAAATATGAGCGTTAGCTAGCAGCCTCATAAGAGCTGACCCTTTACTTTTGGTGTGTGGAATTGCAGTAGTCCATCAGAGAATACTGTATTCTTACTCCCTCCCGCGATTTACAACCCGATGCTCGTATTTCATCCTCCGAAACATACGCACGTTTTGTCATTGTATTCCAAAAGAAACCAGTTTCATCGAGAGCATACATTTGTTTCGGAGAATATCTTCAGCCATGTATGGTATTTAAACTTTATTGAATAGTCAGACACGGAATGTAAATCAGTGCGGACAGCCTCACCATGCAAATTAATACTTCAAACTGATTTTTTTCATCAAATCATCTGATCATTCACATGCAGTGAACTTCAGATACTCAACATCGGTTTTCTAAGCTTAAATATCCTTAAACTCACTTCTTCACTTTCTATAAAATTCGTTTTGAAAGGAGCAGCCTCCTTTCGTTGATCTATAATTCATATTCATAATAAAGTTTCTATTACATGAAATGTTGAATGACGAGAACGGCTTATTCTCTGAGCAACGGTCTTTGAAACCTAACTGGTACATTCCGTCGTTTGCAGTTCATTCCTCTTAATTGATCGTTGTACTCCCTCTGCTTAGATTAATTCCTTTCCTAATTTGTCTAACTTTCAGTCTCTGTTCATATTCTCACTGCTAGTAATTTTACTTCACTACTTGAGTGCTTGTAACCGTTGTCCATTTTCACTCTCTTCATTGAAATTTACGTCAGTTCCGACAGTCTTCTAATTCTTTGGAGCATGTCATGGGGAAATGTAAGTGCACATCAGCACGAAATAATTTTTTTAGACACTTTATTTGACGGTCGGCAGATTTCTACCTTTCGAAACCAGCAGTTGCACCTTCATACTACTCCTATCCTAAAACTATCACCACATCCACTCGCGTTAGTCGAGAGCCACTAGCATTATATAGCGTCCATAGCATGCTGCCGATACAAATTACTTGTATTCGTTACAAAGTGAGTTAGCAGGATCACCTATTTCTAGTTTTTATTCTGCGGCGAGAAACTACAACGAGATCATAACTGGCTTCAACTCCCAAGACACCAAGCTGTCACCAAGAACCAGGATGCAAGCAAGACTGTAAACCAACTGAACGCTGCACGAACACGAGAAACGAGATGATCTCACTGGCACATTCCACACACAATATACGAAAATGTCAATTTTTTGAAAATATGATAGCCTTCAAAAATCTAGCCCTAAGAATATAAACAAGGATACAGACGAGTTGGGCAAGCAGTTATTCACTTGATACGTAAGCAATTAGAATCCTGAATGTTATATTTTTGTACGAACATGAAAGATTCATTTTAGAGCTTAATTCTTAAGTCAAGTTTTCACATATTTCACAAGTCGTTAAGCACTTACTTGTTAAAGGCTTTAGTTATAAATTTCTATGCTTGAAGCAACTACAAAACTTAATACGCACAACCCCGTTTAGAATAGTAGCTTACATTTTTTACTGAAATGTACATTTCTGGGACAATGTAGTATTCCATTAACCCATAATAACAATCACTTACGTCTTCATATTTTCACGCACCTGGTGTACAGTTTTTAGGAGTAAATATGACTTAATATCGTAGGCCAACTTTACGCGTCCTCCAAACTATGAAATAAAATTCTCCAATTGCAAGCAGTTTTGTTCAGAGGTCTGAATCGATTGTAAAAAAAAATCAACATAATTTTCAATGAAAACGATTGTTTTTCTTTAAGCTGAGTAGCTCTGTTATGGCTATCTGGAGTTGACACCCATCAATCGTCTGGAAATAATTTTCAATATTCTCTCCAACAATGAATGCAAGAACATATTTGCTCAATCAAGAACACAACAAATTAGAAATTTACAATGCCTTAAGCTGGGAAAAACGTTAAGGCCCAAAAAGCAGCACTGGATGAAAAATTCGCATGAACCATTGTTGTCCGATGCTAATCTAGGTACGTAAGAGTTCCCGCAGCATTTACAATAGACTAAATAGAAGCCAAAGTATACACACACTCGGGTTTCTGTGACTTGAGGTGTGTCAAATTAGCATTAACTATACTACAATGGCAATTGTAGCACTCTTCCATTATAGATACTCCACAAATTTTAATAATTTTGCTGAAATAAACACTAAAAACATTTTCACAAGCATGTCTAATGATGCTTCTGACGAGACTTGTGGAAACCAGCCCTAAAACAAAGCAAAAGAAATTAGAAAGCGCCAGGAGCAACGAAGAAAAAAGTTTATGCTAAGTTGTACTCCTTGAGAGCATTTTGCATCAGTGTATCTTTAACAGCACAGAATACGAGCTTGATATTCTCAGTATCTGCAGGACGGAATACATGAAAAAGTCGCAATGGGTAGAACACAAAGGATTCCAATAAAATAAAGTTGCAATGGAGGAGAAGAATAAACAGACACCAGAAGGAACGTGATCACACGGAAACATAAAGTTGAGAAAGCGAACTACGAAATAAATCAAATAAAAGTAGCCTATCAAGCGTCATCCACGGTCAGCGTATGCACAGAAATAAAAAATGAAAGTGATCAGACGCAGAAATGAAGTCACCGGGACCGCCACTAATTGTAAACGAAATATAGAGTAAAAACGAACAAAACATTTTGGTAATCTCAACTTTTTCGTTCAAATGAAATGAAGTTCATAATATTTTCCAAATGTATAAGGAAACTATTTCCGACACATCAAGTAAAACAATTCTCAAAAAAGTAAGAAACGGACGAAACCATGCATAAATTTGAAAATTCAAACATACCACAAGGCTTACCGGTAGGGGCAGGGACCAATGATACCGTGCTGCGTACGAGTATTTAAAAGCTAGCACATGTAACACTGGCATGCTGATAAGCAGAAGTATATATCTACCTGTGGCACACGTGAAATGCGAATAGATTATTTTGTCAGGGTCAGGGTTCAGGTCAACAAATATCCTCAAGATGAACTCGCGGGCGGCGATGGCATCCTTCACCGGACCTGAGGAAGCGAAGGAGTCAATACAACAGCTACAATTTAGGTAGCTACAACGAATACTGCACAGCTGCGTTAGCAGAACGAATACCGTCGTCTACATTGCTGTCACCTCACGTCTACACAGCGGGCAGGGCTTCAGTACACCAAACTTACACTAGTCGACAAGCACGAGCATACCTCAAACGTGCCACTAGACCCCTCTGGACTTGATTCCAACTCAAGATGACAGCGAGTCCCTAGCGTATTATGATGCACTATTCCATTTGGTAGCGCTAGATAAAAACTCCAACTCTCCTAGGCAAAGGATAATGTTTGAAACAAATATTTATTCGGCGCTTAGACCTACAAAGACCACTTAGGGTCGTCAATTGAACACAGAAAAACTCAACACTTGCATTTCAGATGAAAGTCACCGGTAAGTCCAGCGAGGATAAAAAACTGAAAAAAAAAAATAATTGCATCCAGTCTTTCAATGAAATCCTGCTTTCAATTTTTATAAAATTAGTGTTGAATCTGATGAACAGGGACACCTCACTATAGCACACTACTTTTGATGGATGCTCACAAAGAAAAACTGTAGATATATTTTCATGATAAAGAAGAAAGAGGAAAATCATCCCCATCCCTGACGTGGAAGGTACAACATGCGTTCTCGCACGCTTTAATTCGATTTTGAATTTCTACCGCTCCGTTAATTTAGAAGTGACTGTACGACTGCGGTTATTTGCCAGAACTACTCGCAGGCGACGTAATTGGTATATTTCACACCAATTGCATTGGCAGCTGTACTATTGCTTAGAAGCCGAACACTAAAGCTTTACAGGAACAGTTACCCGATAATAGCTTCACGAATGGACTTGTTACCGGGAAATCTGCAATGGTACTGTACATTTGGATAAAAGCTTTTTGTATAATCTAAATTTTAACATACCTGCTACGTGACACACATTCAATAAGCTCATCTATGCGCCTTGTAGAGAATTATTGTTTACGCACTCAGACGACGCCTTAGCTAGCAGTATAGCCCCTAGTTCAGAAAGAGCACTAGTATTTGAACATTCAGCTCTTCAGCGCCCTTAATCGATGAAAATTTGAGGGAACTCCCAATTAGAAACGTAAAAGTTGGCTTTATTCCATCGAATACACACTTCAAACTATAAAAATGAAGCAACTAAAATAACTTTTGTGCGTCCAAAGATACAGCGATTCCCAAAGTGAGATACAGCAAGTGTGAAGAAGGCAGCTCAAAAGCTCGTCTACTCTTCGCCTGCAGGCGTAGATCTGACCTGTGGCGCACGTGAAGTGCGAGTAGCACATACGGTCGGGGTCGGGGTTTTGTTTGAGGTAAATCTGTAAGATGAACTCGCGCGCGGCAACATCATCTTGCTTCGGACCTAATTGAGTATTCCAAAGCCGCCAAACAAAATGTAAAATTTCAACCAACCTGTCAACCTTTGATGCACTCAATCAATAAATTACGACAACTGGAAGATATTCAATTGAAGAAACACATAACAGTAATGACAGTAATGATATTCTAGATTTGACACGATGATAAAAAGACGTAAGTACCGGGAGGCAGATTCAGCTATTTCTGTATCCTTACTGGCTGGAAGACTTCAAATTGAAAAATGGCTTCGTAATAAAAATATTCTTCAGATATAAAGTAAACCTGTACACATTAGTTACAATTCCCACAATAGATGGAAGAATTTACAATTAAGAACGCTACTCTGTCTGTACATGATTCAGGATCGCTAAACATGCCTTCCATGAACATGCAGTTTCCATTCCAGGCTGTAAATACAATGCCAGACGGTACAAAGAACCGCAAAGATTTACAATGAAATGATTACATGATCCATGGAAGCAATTCGAGAAGACGAAAGTGGGTGCTCTGAAGTAAGACCGTAGGCCACCCCAAGCACTGTCAGGCAAATAATCAACACAAGAGCAAAATAAATACCAAGGATGTAGTTCCTTCCTAGCATTCACATGACACACGCACACTAAATGACGATCATACGCTCAGGTATCACCACTAGTGGTACAATTGTATTAGTGTCACTCAAAACATTCACTCACTGATACAACCGCGCACACCATCATACTCCGGACGAACCCACACACGCACACACTCACCGTCGTACTCCGGGAAGTAGTCTACCAGATGAGAGTGTAAGATCTTCTCCTCCAGCAAGTCTTTCTTGTTCAGGAAGAGGATTATGGAGGAGTGAAGGAACCACGGATACGTGATAATGGTCCTGAATAGAGCCTTCGATTCTTCCATTCGATTCTGGTCATGAAAAATATAGTCATTGCAATAATTTAGTTTTCATTAAATATGAATGAAATGACGGATTACACATTAATGTAATTAATGGCATGTACAATATCTTCAATTAGTTTCAAAGAAAAAATAGGCTGAAAAACACAACCATATCCTATATAAATATTGTACAAATAGATTTTAAAGCATGGGTCGGCATTCAACCTGCTAAATATTCACAGACTGCACTTAAAAGTAGATCTGAAAAATGTACGTATCATAAATAGGAAGTTACCTCATTGTCAGACTCGAAGAGGATCTGGTCGTACTCGGACAAAGCCACCAGAAAGATAATGGAAGTGACGTTTTCAAAGCAATGAATCCACTTCCTTCGCTCAGACCGTTGACCGCCCACGTCGACCATTCTGTAACGTCCCACAGTGGCCACATGGTTAGCAGAGACAACAGTCGTTCTAAACAGAAATTACTTCACATGGCTAACAGCGAAACCTTACGCATACGTGTATCCCAATATAATCATTTATCATCAATATAAAATCATTACGATATATAGATATATGATGAACCTATAGACAACTTCAAGTATGGCTTCTAAAATGTACTCATTTTAGTGGTCATGCCAAACACTCGTGCTGACAGAACATGAATAGACGGTGATTTACTGGTGTGAAGCAACAAGGCAGTTTAAAGCACACTGATGTTCCTCCGTTTAGAGCGCAGTGAGACGACCCTGTCTCGAGTACAACAAACATTCGAAGCTCGCAAGTCCCTCAGGACACCCAAAGAGGCGCTGTGTCGCGTTCATAGCCCGAGTTTTCGACGTGAACGTTCAACATTTTAAGAAAAACACTTCAAATCAAATTTAATATCTCCATTAAAGCAATAAAGCAGAATTTAGGTTGTTTGACCTTTGCATAAGGATGAGAATAACTATTGGTAGCAAATTACTATCACTAACATGCATAGGAGTAGCCATGACATGTCTTGACAAGCCCCTTACTTCACTTTAGTAGGGTCAGTCCCTTGCTCACTCATAGTCATTCATAGTCAGCCAATTCTCTACCAACTATTTGAACTAAACTTGCAGCAAATGAAAAGATGAGTTGTGAAGCAATGCGTCATGCTTTCTGAAGAAGTACACAACTCCCAACTCGCGAGGCAAAAAGTGCAACGTCAAGGCTTTTGACGAGGCTGCAACACGCAGTCCTCGCAACAGCACATGGAGCAGCAGCAACAGGTGAGGTGGGGACTCTACCTAAAGATGATCGAGTCCAGATCAAAGGGATACTCAATGATGCCCGTCGTGGGGACTCGAGCTCTCAGAATATCCTGTTCCGTAGGCAAGAATTCAGGATCAACTATGCGTTCCAAATCATCGAGGTAGCTGGAACAAAGAAAAAGAAAAACATGCCACTCAGAGTGCTATGAGACGAAAATCATAAAACGATACTTACGGCATGAATAACAATGACAATAGTACGCAATTGAACTAAAATTAAGAATGAGTGCAGTGAGAAAGAAGACAAACATGCCAAGATGATAGCCAACAAGATTCTACTGAACAAAATCATGGCATTATTCACTTCCCATTATAGAAATAGAAAGAAAGAGAAGAGAAAACTATGTATCAGATGAGGAGCGGCGGCGGCGGCGGCGGCAGCGACAGCAGCAGCAGCACAACACACAATCATCGCTAAAAGCTAAACTGAAGAAAAAAGCCATGCAGAGCACAGCGACGTGCCTATCTTACCTAAATCTGATCTCTTCCAGATCAAAAGGGTACTCTATAATACCAGTCGTTGGGGCTCTCACTCTAAGAACATCTTGTTCAGTGGGCAGGTAGTCAGGAGCTGCTATGCGGTCTATACTTGATAAATAGCTGGGAAATGAGTGAAACGTATTAACACACATCGACACTACGCACAAATTGAAAAACATCTGATGCCTATAGATCTTACGCCATCCCCAGTTAAAGACCAGCACTCTTGCATTTGTGGTGAAGTACATTTGTTTCGTTTTTCACCACAGCTCAAACTCGATGATAAATATCAGTGACCCGATACACAGGCAAATAACGTTTATAATTCATTAAAAATAATTACCCAACAGAGAAATTTGTTTCGCATTGAATTCAATTAAGATCATTAAAAACAAGAGAACTTTAGAAAAAAATCATAGAAAAGGAACCTCAGGAGGGCATGATGAGAAAGACAGCCATGACAAGTGAAGTTAAAGAAGTCCCTGGAAAACAAGTATCGCAGCAGGAGATCTCGCCTGAGAAAATAATGGGAGGAGTGCCTGCAGAGAAATTCATGAACTTCTAATGCTTTCCCAATTTGGTTCCTTCTGCGAACTGCACTGTATTATTTTGAAGAAATTTTCATACCGTACTCGCAAGAGGGAAACTTCAAAGAGGTACTTGATAAGGACTTGATACATTACTTCATAAAAACTGCGACCTTAAAAAGTCTGACCTAGGCTGTGACGGGAGGTGAATCTGAACTTGAAACCTAACTCATTTCCGAAATGAAAAGGTAAACCGTACTCTATGATACACTAAAAAATAATATCACCTGCATTAAAAAAGTTATACCGCATAACTCTTCAAAAATAAGCGACTAAACTTATATGAAAAATTATATGTTAGAAAAATCTTTAGTAATACATCAGGTCATTCAATGTGCAATCCAATTTCAATGGGTACATAAACTTCACAATATTTTTGAACAACTAACAGCACTAAGTATAGCTACTTATGCTTTTAAAATATACTCAAACTAATCTCATTTTACTTGACTGAATCATCTAATGAAACTTCTACACGATTATAAGCCGTCAAGCATAGACGCATCAACGCAACATTTGAGGCACATGATGCTTCACGAGCTAAAAAAAATTCTTCATCAGCAGCGAAATGGACTCGAGATATTCAGCTAGACTACACAGGCTAGCTGGACGAAAGAATTTCCAGAAACGGGTTTCTGATGTCAACAAGCGGTAGCTTTCACAACTGAAATGAACATCCAGTACGTCCAATTGAGTTTGAGACTAACTCCTAGCAGACACACTTTAAAATCCAGCAATATAATTTGAAGGATCCCTCGAGTTCGCTCTTTCTGACGTAGTTTACAATATAATTACCATGCGTTAACTCGCGAAGGCTATGAAGCAACCGAAATTTGATTTTAAAATTCTTCTTTTATGTTGCTATGATTTTCTGATTAATAGGATTAAAAAGCTTATGAATAGATGGAAAGTATTCACAGCTAATCCTAAAAACTGAATCGACGATCGAAGTTCGCTAAAACAAGATTCCATCGCTGTTTTTCGGAATTCAATATTCATATGTTTTCAGGCACGATCTAGTATACTTTACACTAGGGTAAAACTAAAGAAGCCATAGAATTAGTCGTTCGCTCTAAATTCAAGCGAACAAATCTCACTCGGACTGCGAACTGGAAAGATTAGATTAGGTAAAGTCATTAGTTTGGAACTCTCTACCCACATCAAACGTGGTCTGAAGAGAGCGAAAAGAAGAAACCATTTAGTTTCAACTCTAGAAAATGTGGAATCTATGCACAGGTGTGTTCTAACACAAGATTCCCTACGAATAGAAACAGTAAGTTAAGAAAGAAACGATAAAAATTATCACAGAAGAAGGCCAGAAAATGTATAAAAGTAAAGTGGGCACGAAAGATACAAGTCCCGAAGATCTAGCTGAGGCAACCAAATAGTGCCCCCCCCTCCCCTGGAGATGCCAGTCCCTATCGCATAGGATATACAATTCTAACTAACCTAACCCTGTTGCCTACGGCCTATCTTATGCTATTCCTCCCAAGGAGAAAATTTTGATAACGATATACAAAATTATCTCAACTTGAGTACTTAATGATAGTTTCGCTGTGATGCATTCAACGTTTTCACAGAATGCACCATTGTATTATTTTGAGAAAACAAAGTAAGGAATTATTTGAAAAATAACAAATCAAGCTAGGCATAAACCGGAAATGCCAAATTAATAATAACACAAGCTCTGTTAAACCTTACTGAGTAGCTTCAGCTTCAAATCAAAGTAGTACTCTGACGCAATTTGTAATAGAGTGACACCATCTGACTAGGTTACTCCCTCTCACATACAAAGTTGACTTGCACACTGGTAATTATGATTATAAGTACCTTTCACCTGCTCCAGGTCAGCCCTACGACCCGCAAGAGATGACGTACAGCAAGTACCGGGCGCTCACTCAAGCCTACAGCTGAACATTTGCTCTACAGAAACATCTCGTTGCTAGATAGGGCAAGGGCTACAAAGCACTTCTCTATCAACTAACACATCAGAATCTAAAGCACAAAAATGCAACACAAAATGGCATGATCTCCACAAGAAACGCACGGAAGAGAGTAGCAGACTCATAAGGCACTCAAACAAGATATACCAAATGCAGCACAGCAACGAGAGTAAATTTCCTTGTACACGAGGGCCAATGGATTATTAAGGAGAGAGAACACAAAAAATACGCATGTGACACCTCCCAGGTTTTGATAAAGATCAGTGAATCGAATAGAGTCGATAGCATTGGGCAATGTTGTATATAAAATAAAATATCAAAAGTAATCAAGATATTCAAACCTCTATTTGAAATGTACTCACAAATGATGACTGATAATAAAAGGCCTCCAATTGCGATGCTGAGTAATGGTAGCAGTAATTTTTTACCATAATTTGGTTGACGGTGAAGTTCTATTTAAACGTTTTCAGTCCCGGATCGAAACGTAATAGCATTTCCAGAACCCGTAAAGGTCTAGAACTAAAAGTTTAATGAAAAGCGCAGCATTTAGCATGAAGTTAAATAATGGTCCAAGTTTGTTGAAGGTTGAGTTCAGAAGTTCGACATGAACTGTAGACGGTTTCTTCACTACAGAAAAATCTGCATCCTCTATTCAACTGATAACACACCATACAAAATCAGTGCTCCTATCGAATAGCTCTAGCTTACCTATCAAATCTCCTAATTCGAATATTGGAAAAGGTTATATAAAATCAGAGCTGAGCAGCGCTACTTTGAAATGTAGCAGCCGCTACATTTCAAAGTAGCGCTGCCCACCTCTGTATAAAACCATCCTTCCCATCTAATAGAAGCTAATATTAGGAATCGTCAGAGAAATATAAAAAATCACGTAAACTATTAAAGTGGAGAATTCAGAGCTAGAGAAAAACACGTTCGAGCTAGTGGAAATTATGTTAAATAATTCCCAATCGTACGATCACAGAATACTCTCAATTATAGATATCGTCTATCTTGAAACGCTTTCATTTAATCGAGGCCAATTCTATCAATCAAAAACAGACATATATTGACTTTCTCCAGGTTAGATGTCAGGAACAAAAAATATGTCCTTCTCCAAACGAATGACGTAGATTTTTAACCTCGTTCGAATGGACCCAGAAACGAAACAACAGCTGCGGTGGCAGCAGAGGCGTGCACAAGAAGTGGGAAGTCTCTCTCAACACTTCGCCTAGTCAGCTTAGTAACCCAGTGGGAAAAAAAGTCAGAAATTTTGTAAGGACCACTGCAACTGCCATACGTTATAAAATCAGTAAGCGCTTCCTGATTGAGGGCTGAAGCAAACGCTAACAATTCATCACATCGTTCGATTCTTAAGAAATAAACCTGATTCATAAATTGAAACTGAAACCTACAGTTAGTTTTAAAAAAAATACGAAATGAACCACAGTCGACCAGCAACTGATCTGATTCATCAAAAATAAAAGGCTCTACAAATGCATACCGCAGAAAATCTAATTAAACCCTAACACTCATCTTGAGTGCTTAGTAATCTTACTAGCTACGGAGCCTCACATGCTTGCTCGACTGAACTCAAATGATCGAGAAAACATTATCAGGATTGTACAATAATAGGGCTCCATAGTAACATAATAGTGCGACTCGCTAATTTTGAGCAACAATACCGAAACTCGGCAAAAACGCAAGTCTTGCGTTTTTGTAAAGCCTTTCACTAACGGCCCGCCCTGGGACCACTAGGCTGAAGAATAGAGGTCTGATGGTGGAGCATGTAAATAGATCCCTAGTACGATACAGGATAAAATTATCTATCGGTACCTTGCTAAGCAGTTCCATCGAAATGTGAAAGGCAAATGCATCTACTGTGGGGAACAAAATTTTCACCTAACAATTGAAGAACAGACAGTTTTTAAATAATGTTCTTCGTACGAGTCCAAGCGTGACACAACCTAATCAGGGTTGGGGATCAGGCAGCAGCTCTTAGACTGTTACGAGTTGCCTAAAATGTTTAGTATCATAATTTAAAGTTCAAAATTTTATTTTCCACTCAGAAACACTGTGGGCTTACAATGACTAATGATTTCTTCCAAATCTCTTGATGCCTTATTAGTAAGAACACTTAATTCATTTCAATAAGAACTCGAAGCTAGAACAGAAGCGCAGGGAAACTCACTATTTGGCTGAGTCCGTAAGTTGATACTCTCTACGCCGGTCATAGCAGTCTTGTATGCCTGGGTCCTGCCATAAGCTTCTGATGGCTGTGATGTAGGGCTCCTCAAACGTGGTCACGTTCTCGTACACCTTCGACTTAACTAGAGTGGCGTACTCCTGAAATGACAACATAGCCATGTCGAATCCAACTATCTCCGACTATGCGGCAGAGAATTTATATCCGTTAATTTTCTTCTGTCTAATTTCTTCAGAGTCTAAATAAATGGATACATGCAGACAAATAACTACATAACTTTGCATATTATTACATAGTATTGATTGCCATATTCATGTATCAGACGTGTTGTGTCAGTCACTGTTCATGTTACAGTGTAATTTCCTGTTAGTCATTTTTCTGTAAAAGACAAACTTACCAAATACTGTACACATCTGATATTTATTTTCAATATAAGTCACCTACAATTTAGAAAAATAGAAAGTTTTAGCTCATAAGTTCTCAATATATTTCAGTTTAATGGAAATTTGCTGCAAATATGAGGATATTTACTAGTAAATGAGAATATACTCCTAATTTGCCCACATTTCATAGGTAATGAGAATATGACATAAGAATATTAATCTACTTGCACTTTACAAGGAGAAATTGCAACATAACTTGCAACAACAGTGGTGAGCTGAAGCCTGTGTCAGAATAAGCATTAAAAATTAAAATTAGTCAGCCATTCCACCACTCGTACACACAATAGCTTGAGCAAATTCAAATAATCAAATCCAAGTGAAAGATTGAAAACTGACCAATGGCTACCTATGCACTGCACAAAAAAGTCAATCTCAGTATTCGAAACTATATATTTTTTCATTTTTGACTGAGGAAAATAAATAATTTTAAAATTTACTTTGTATCTAAACATTGCCCTCAGAACTCGAGTAGCAGTCAGAAGGTGAAATGTCCAACTTGGACTACTAGGATACAAAAAATACAGACACCAATTCCTACAAGTAGGCTTCCAAAACTTTAGACTCCAACTCCGACTTCAACGAGAATTCCAAAAATTCATACTCCAACTCCAATGGTAGGATTCCAAAACTTCAGACTCCAACTCCGACTCCTATGGTAGGATTCCAAAATTTCAAACTCCAATTCCGACTCCTACAGTAGGATTCCAAAACTTCAGACTCCAACTCCGACTCCTATGGTAGAATTCCAAAACTTCAGACTCCAACTCCGACTCCTACGGTAGGATTCCGACTCCAACTCCGACTCCTATGGTAGGATTCCAAAACTTCAGACTCCAACTCCTACAATAGGATTCCAAAACTTCAGACTCCAACTCCGACTCCTACGGTAGGATTCCAAAACTTCAGACTCCAACTCCAACTCCTGTGGTAGGATTCCAAAAATTCAGACTCCAACTCCTACGGTAGGATTCCAA